>QWTY01017539.1:0-26423 GCA_008033365.1 Pseudorectes ferrugineus | reverse complement strand
GGGGACCATGAGCTGGGTAGCATGGGACTGGTCTGGCCAAGCAACATAACAAGCTGTAAGACTAAGGGGATTTCTGGAACAGTGCCACACAGATTTTTGAATCTCAGTCTTACCACACTGCTGCTCATCAATAAAGAGCCAGTGCCAAGCGCAAAGTGCAACACCTGTCCTAAGGTTTCTCTTCAGGGTTTGGGATGAAACCTTTGTGGTTACATTGTTACTGCTCAATGAAACAGAACCACGGCAAACCTAGAACTGGACCAGTGTCCACCTGCACGGCTTAGCTGTCCACAGCTTCCTAGCACAATTCTGGCCTGTATCAACCACCGCTCTCTCAGGTGATACCACAGCACAAGCACAGGCCTTTTTATTTGCACTCATAAAATTTTTACTTTAGTTTTTATTTTTTGCACTCATATTGTTGTATAAAGACGGCCAAAATAGTTTAAATTTTTTTCTGGATATACCTTTTTGCTCTGTTTTCTTCTAAATAATCTGAAAATAGATACTTATCAGGACTAGAAGATGGTTGTAGGGCTCTTCCAACTGGCACTATTCCATTCTATTCATTATCTGCCTTATGGAATAGCCTGCAGCCAAATTTTTTACTTTAATCATCATTTTTAAATACTACAGAACTGTCCTATTGCATAAGTTACCTCCTTTGAGGTATTTATACTGTCTGCAACCTGTGTTTTATCATCCAAAGCAGATGAAGCAAAGCAAAACTCTTTGTAGTTGCCACACAGTGGTCCCACATTTTCCATAGCCTTCTTTTTGCTGCCAATGTATTTACAGAAGCCATAGCTCAATAACTTGAAATTAAAATAGCTGATGAACTTTCATACTGTAAAACAGGAGGCAGAAGGCTCTAGTGGCTTCAGTAAGTGAAAAAGAAAATATCTAATCTGGTTAAACAACACTATAAACTGCTATAGAGCGCAGGTTTTTCACATCTCAGCTGAAATGAAACTTACTGTTGTTGCTGTAAAAGGCAGGAGATCAAGGAAGGGAAAGATAAATTATGAATGAAGTGAAGCATGAGGTGTTCTTTTGAGCTCCTTTTGTGTCCTTCCAGCCCCTTTCCTTGTGAAATATCAGCCTGCAATTGCAGTTTTTCAAAATTTTGTCAGTAGCTTTGCTGAGCACTTGCATTATTTACCACTGAACATGCAGGTCTTTCACGTGCTCACAGCTGAAATACCACATGAATCCAAACTGAGGGACACAAAATTACTGGCACAAGAAACGTGTAAGAATGGTGCATTTTTTTCCTGTGTAAATACTCTTTTTCATAATCTTCCGTGACTTCCTGATTCTGACACGCAAGACAGAGGACAGCAAACTTACATGGAACAGAGGCTGGCAGCCATAGTTCAGTGGATTTGCATGTTACATGTACTAATATTGTAGATTATGACAAATGCTTCCTTTTCAGTTCTTCAACCTTCTGGGACACAGCTGCCCACACTGGAGAAATGTTTTCCTCCAGAATTACAAAGAGGAAGAAAAACACATAGGTTTTATTTCCTTCACCATTTCAGATTTACCTGATTTTCTTCAGACCACACTCATATTGAGGTGAAATAGCTCTAAAGTAGTAGCACTGAGAACCCCACCTTTTATTCTACTGCAGAAAATTATACTAAATTTTGTTCTATAGTATAAGACTCAGCATTTATTTTGTTAGTATAAGAGTTAATAGAAGACTTAGCATAACCTCAACACTGGTATTTTGAAGGGCAATCAATATAAATACTCTGTATTTTATAACTAGAAAAGGGATGTAATACATGGAGATATTACTGACAATTAAAAAATCAGATTTAAAAACACATAGAATGGGGGAGTATTGTGTACCTTGTCATTTCAAATTTCACACTGAAGGTTTATGGTTGTACGCAAACTGCACCAAAACCACTGACCACGGGTTTTAAAGATTACTGATCACAGATGAACTCTAATTTTTCAGGTTTCTACCCCTGAGAAAGCTCTGCCTGTGGACATGTTCTGACTCCCATTGTGCTGAATGTGGATTTGGTTATCAAATCTGTTTTACTGACATCTCTTTCCTCACCAGTTTTAGAAAAATGTCAACAGTTACAGATTTTGCTGTCTGCACATCCATAAAAACAAGCATATAACTCCACTGCCTTGTTTTCTCATTCTCCCAATATCATCAATACGTTTGGTTACAATTTGCCTCAGGTGATTTAGATAACCAGACTGACCAGGTAATTCTATCCTTATTCTCTTGATCTATGGAAAAGTGCTTGTTAAATCTAAGGTAATAAGGTAAACAAGAGAGGCTAGGAGAAGTAAATGAGAAGCAATCATCAGTTTCCAGTATCACGTGAAGGTAAAATTTAATGTCTCTTTTTCAGTTTCTCTGTTATAAAAGCAGGTTCTGCTTTCTCTGCCCTAGTGCTAAGTTGTGTTCTCTCATTCTTTTCCAGGCTGCTGTAGTGCCATCTGCACAAACTCTCAACCTGACTGACTTCTACTTCAGCGATTTTGAGCTGTCAGACTTTGAAACAACACTGTGCACAATTCGAATGTTCACAGACCTCAACCTGGTGCAAAACTTCCAAATGAAACATGAGGTATGGTTGCTGCCAAATACTGTTCCCCAGAAAGAGACAGCTTAGTTGTTAAGAATTCAGAGTAGTGAAATGATCCCACAGTAAATATAATTGGACACCTGTATTAAAGAGTAATTAGCAGACTAGGAAGGTGTATGAAGTATTGGGGTCTGTCCTCAGTTTGATTCTACTGAAGGATTAATAATTTTACAGTCTATGATTAATGGACTGGAAAACAGAATACTGAGGAAGGAGAGGATAGCAACTTCTCAGGAAGTGAAAAACTCTTACAAAGAGGACAATAACATTGTTCACCACGTCCATATGAGGTAGTAACTATCTTAGTCTTTCCCTACAAAAGAACTGATTAGAGATTAGGGGGAGCTTTATAGTTATGGCGGTAGTAAAGACTGAAACAGGTAACTCAGGTGGGCTGTGGGAATTTCCCTGACGGTTTCTACCAATACATCTGTTAGAGGTGATCAAGACAGGTAAAACAGAAAATCTCTTCAGCCTCTTCCACTCAGTGCACATAACATCTATTTGTAGAAACCTTCGTTTTTAAATACTTTATTTTTTCTTTATAACCTTTTCAAAAAAACCATCAAAATTCATATCAAAATGCAAGATTAATTTGTAGAGCCTCATAGGCAAACTCGTTAAAGAAAACATATATTTATTTTCTAGATCAGCAGTTTATAGACCAATTTAGATTAGCAGTGTTCAAGGGCCAAAAGGAGTACTGTAATATCTAGTCTGATCTCTTGAATAATCTAGTATTTAGCTTCACCTCTGTAGTAAGGTCAACAACCTTAAGGAATATGTCCCAACATCAAATTACTACCTGACCTTCATACCTGTCACTTTGATACAAAAAAAAAAGGTAGGGAAAAAGTGTATATATATAGCTATAGATATATATAAAACTTATAACCCACAACTTCTAATACTGTTGAGTAAAATATCCAGGACATGCTTTCCTCCTGCATAAAAAAGAAACTACCTAGCAACATAGTAATCTTTCTATCATACCTACTTGCTTCTAGCAATATAGTAATCTTTCTATCATACTTACTTGCTTTCCAAAGTCCAATTCCGCTTGGGTTTTGACAAGCTGATAGGAGGGAAAAGCTGCCTGCTCACTTTCAAAACAACTCTTAAGAGGATTCAATAACTAACTAAATAAATTTTCTCTATCAAATATGTCGTTATAAACAAGGATTTTTCTCTCCCAGTTAGCTCAACATACCTCAGTTTCTGAATTAACAGCAGTGCTTCTGACATTGACATTTAGCTATTAGCAATAAAACCCCACACCCACAAGTATTAAATACTCAATGAGAAGCTGCACTAGTGTTTGTAAGCCTGTTCTTATCTACGTTCACAGTTACAAGTGTGTTAAATTTGAACTTAAAATTGAGTTAAATGGAATTTTTTTTCAGTCAGAGAGTTTCCAAGTGGGATTAAGAAAGTTTGAATGTATTAGGAATCTGTTCTTCTTATGAAAACACATCTATGTGATGCTGTTTCTTAAAGGTTCTCTGCAGATGGATTTTAAGTGTGAAGAAAAACTATCGGAAGAATGTTGCTTATCACAATTGGAGACATGCCTTTAACACAGCACAGTGCATGTTTGCTGCTCTGAAATCTGGGAAAATTCAGGTACATTTTCAGTTCCTCTATTAAGACACATTCTCTAATGATGCACAGCTCTGACTGTCATGTCAGTAAGATGTTCATGATTCCATGGCATCGCCAATGGAATCCTCTGCTGAAGAGTTCTGGCTATGAGGGCTTGTTTGTGAGACTGCTGCCATGTTGCTTTGTACCCAGTTTCAGTTAAATCCTCTGGAAATGGTTATCTGGATGTTCCCAATGGGAACATCTCAAATAAGGCACGTACATTGTTATGGCCTTTTGCCAAGTTAATGCTTATGCTACAAGCAAATCAAAAAGGTGGAGAAGAAAAGCCTGACCCATTTTCAGGATGTTTCCTTAAAATATTCAACAGGAATTTTTTAAAGTTCAAATGCAGAGATGAGTACAGCTTTAGATAAACAACAGAATATAAAAAGATATAAATAAATATTTAAATGTTTATTCCAATGCTTTTGAAAGAATTTTCAACCTTTCACTTAAAAAGACACATAATAATTTAAAAGACAACCTAATCATTCAGATCAGGGCTAGATGATCCTCTAAATAAGTAAGATACTGATTCTACATTCTTTCAAAACATGTTTTTAGGTTTTGCTTTTATATTCTTGTAAGAAACAGGATGTTTCTGTTCATTCTGAATAAACGTGTTTGTTCAGTTTGATTACAGACAGTTGTTACTAGTTGGTTTACACTGCTTTAGAGTAAGCACTTCTGAGAGCATAAATAAATCCCCTTTGTTGGCCAAAACCCAATACCAATGAGGAAGAGGCATTTTTTTCCTCTAAAAACTTTGTCTAACTAATGAAAATGACAAAAGGTGCTGAAAGAGACCAAGGCAAGGACATCCATCCTCCTTCTCTGTTGGAATGGACATGGTAGTTTTGCTCAGTGTGCGGTCGAGCAATCTCTGATGATCCTGATAGTTTGCCTGCTATTTTTGGAATCCTGACAGTCTCCACTGCAATTTCCATAAATTGTTTATTCTTAACTACACTGGATTCGCTCCCTGCTGATTCTCATGTCCTAGATTCCGGAGTCTGAACATCACTGAACATAACTCAATTTTTTTCTAGTTTGAGGGGAAAGGCAAGCATTGGGAAACACATCTTCCTGGGAGAAACATAAAATCAATAATTTCCAAACTGAGTTGTCTTTTGACTGTACTAAGAACAGGTTTCATTATTTAGAAAGCAGATGTAAAACACATTGTACAAAATAAATCCCCAACTCACTTCTGGCATTACTCTTTGCATGCAGAGCAAACTGACTGACTTAGAGACACTGGCTTTGCTCATAGCAACTCTGAGCCATGATCTGGATCACAGGGGAGTGAACAACTCTTACATACAAAGGTAAGTGGGTCTGAGAGAAGTCAAATAAAAATGAGTGAACAGAAACAAGCACAGAGCTAAATTAGGTACAACCTGATTGCTTTGATGTGGGGCTGTGCAAAGGAGCAGGTTTTTACAAAGCAGGAAGTGCAAGAACAGGCAGAACCATTCACGAGTCCAAAGCAAAGATGCACAGTCTCAGCTGCTGACTGACTATGATGGCAGATGAAGTGAACTCCTTGCTGTGCAGGGACAATGTCTTCCTGCTCCCATTCCTAAAGTGCCCTCCCCCATTTCCCATAAAGTGACAGCAAAAGGCTGCAGCTTCCAAGGGACAGTGTGGAGGAATCGTGCAGCTTTTCAGATCGCTCCCTGCCCAACCCAGCTGTTCCCTGTCTTGTCCGGGCCAACACTGCACGGAGATCTGCAGCCCTCTGATACAGAGGTGTCTGCCCACCATTTTGAACTCAGATTGTTTTACTCGTGGTTTAGCCATGTTTTTCCAGAATTCTAAGTTGTTTAGAATAAGTTACATGCTTAAAATCACATAAAAAATGTATGGCTGTTTTGCATTGATTTTGGGTTATCTGTACCCTTTAACTTTGATCCAATCTGGAATTACAGAAAAACCTTTACAATACAAAAAGACAAAATATATTTAAAACATTGAAAAAAAATTTTAGTAAAAAAAATATTTTGGTTTGAAGTTATGAAAATGAAATATCTGAACAAGTCTAAAATTTTCCCCGTATTTTAATTTTTATCTAAAGATACTGGATTTTTTAGAATTTATTAATAGCTGCAAATCTGCCCAAAATGTGGGGTTTTTCAGTGAATTTGGTATCACTTCAAATAACAATATAGGAGTCTTCAGTTGAATAAATAGCTTGATTTCAAGCATGGCTTAATGTGATTCCTGTGATATGGCAGTGTGCCCTGGTCTGACCAGAGATGGGGAAGAGATACCCAGAAATGTGTGCTTGTATCTTTTTCTGGCAAAGCTGGGGAACAGTTTTGAAGGGACCTGGGGAAGAAGTGGTCTGCTGTTCTCACTATGTGTAAAGTAAGATAATAGGGAAGGAAAAGCTGGTTTGAGGCACAGAATACTGAAAGGCAGAAGATAAGTAAGGGGAAGCAGAACTCCTGCATTTCAGATTTATATGTTTGGAGTACCACTGACTGATGGGTAAAGGAAAAACAAACTCCACAAAATTGAAAGAGTAACCTTTTTCTAGCTTGGTAATAGAGGATTCCAGCAGTAACTGTAGCCTCGCAGTGATTGGAACTAGTTAGCTATTTTTTGCTTTATTTATTTAAAAATAAATTTCCTGGAAGACATCTGGAGATGCGTCATCTCCTCTCAAAAATGTCCTGGGAAAGTGTCATAGACAGCAAAATCTAACATTTACACATGCTGTAAAGCTGAGATGGTCACAGCTTAATAATTCCTTTTTCAATAGAAAGTTCCATGATTTTTTTTTTTAATCTAAATACAAAAGTTTTTATTTCTAGGAAAAATTCCCTTTTGTTTCTTCCTTTGAAGCAGGGAGAGTGGATATTCAGTGTATGATTCTTTTCTTAAGCAGCAGGGTTTCAAAATTTGAAATGATCCTGGCAGTAAAAGTTAGGGAACTGCTTAAAGGCCTTTCGGTAGATATGGGGTTATTTTCTTTTCCCTCCAATCCCACATGTAAAGTAGGAAGCACAGAAAGCTGCATTAACCAAACCCTGTGCTCAGAAAGCCGTGGTGTCCTTTGGCCTGGAGTGGGGGTTTGACAGAAGTGTCCCTACAGAAGTTGGACCTGAATTTATTTTCAGCCCCAGCCAGGGTCTGTGAGTACTGAGCAAGCTCTGGTTTGGAGCAGTACTTGGGAAGATAACCTAAGAGATTTCTCACATATTTTTTTCTCTCCAGCCAGGATGAACTCTAGGAGACACAATATGCATCCCACTTAATTCAATGGGAATTTCACCCAGCATGTGTTGGCACCATCCTACAATTTGTTTCCTTGCAGAAATACAAGTACATTTGCTCTACGCCCCTTTTGTGGTGGTCTCAGAGGAGGAGCTGGGCAGCCAGCCCATATTCCTCAGAGGCCTGCATCCTTTAATCTCCCTTTATGTGTTTTTGTTTGTCTTTCCATCTTTCCCTCCACATTTTTGTGCTTCTTAAATCCCTAGAGTCTCCTCTTATGACTTTTGAGTCTCTGTGCACTCACTCACACAGGGACCCAATGCTGCAGCCACTAAGTCATGTGAATGGTCCTTAATCATACAGAAAACCTCATGGAATTATATGCTAAAAAAGAACTTCTTACATGATTAAACATTTGTAGGTCAGATTATAAATAGAGTGATAGGTCCAGGATCATCAGCAAAACAGACTTCCAAAAGAATCCAGATTTAGTTGAAGAGATGACATGAGCAATGTGGGACCAGGGGTTGAAAATCAAGACAGAACAGCAAAAACCAAGAACTGTATTATTCAACGAGGGACAGGGAGAAATTGGAAATCCTCAAGAGAGGAGGAGTTTCTGTACTTTGTCTACAGCTACTCAAACAGCAAATTCTATTTTATAGACTAAGATACTTTTAAGTTCTGCACTAAGGTATTTTTAAGTTCTGCACCTGCACAATTGGTTTCCTGCTTTTTTTCACTGCCTGTAGTACAACCAACATCTCTATTGGCCTTTAAGCAGTTTCCCTTTTGGATTTTACCCTGGGCAAAGGGTAGGTAACAATGTTGCAGTAGTTCAGTCATGAAGATAGTGGTGATGAAACACCAGTACAATTACTAACCCTAGGAAATTACTTGATCAACATTTTGGGCCCAGCACCATATTGCACTGAGGTCAGCAGGAATTTTTCCATTGTTATCAGTGGGTTTCCTATCAGGTTTGCATTATTACTTACAAGCTCAGCAGACGAGATGTCTAAATATGCCAGGCAGATTTTAAGAACATGTTACAGAAACCAAAACTGTCTCCTAAACTCTGCTTGTGAATGAATTCTTCATGTTGCCTTTGCTTTTTATACAAGAACTTTCACTCTTTATAAAACCTTGTATTACATTCTCCCTCCTTGCATGCAGCCGGTCTCTACAGGTAACAGAAGGCAGAAAACCAGAGCTGTCAGTGCTCTGACAAAGGAACAGCATTATCTTTTTATCCATGTTCCTACAAAGAGGATGTTAAAAGGGAAGTTACTTCTGGATCACTAATATGTTTGTCTAATTTGATTTCTCCATCTTTTTCCTCCTCAGAAGTGAACATCCACTGGCTCAGCTGTATTGCCATTCAATCATGGAGCATCATCATTTTGATCAATGCCTTATGATCCTGAATAGTCCAGTGAGTGCCACATTCCTGTGTATGCTGAGGGAAACTATTTTACTTTCTATTTTTAGCTTCTGGATAGAATCCCACCCTTATATGTTCTTAAGTGCTCTCTATTCCTTTTTGGGTAAAGAAAGCAAATGCAGCAACATGGAAATCACAGTTCTGTTGCTGAGTGCCACCAAAGCTTTCCAAGTGCTGCCTGATAAGGGAAGCCTTGCTAACATCCTTTTGAGTACCTGCTTCCTTGGACCAAAGGAAACAAAAGGCTTTGCTGCCATTGTCATGACCTCTTATGAACCACCAAACAAACCCAAGTCCTTCCTCTCCTTTCAAAAAACATTCCAGCCTACACATACACAAAGCAGCCCTGATGAGACCAAACCAAACACTGCTCGTGTTGACATTCCAAAGTGAAGCCAAACCTAAGTTAAGTAAATATGCAAACACAGCTACATTCTTCTTGTTTGATGCTATTATAATTTGATGCTATAATTCTGAAGACCAGTGATTTAGCATGCACAATCCCTTCAAAGGACTGCTCCTTTTGGGCAGCAGGCTGTGGTGCTTCTGGCATCCTTTGTATTGTAATGGTCCTTTCCTATTCAGGTGGGCAAATATGGAAAAACAACAGAGGTGAGTTCCATTTCACCAGCTCTGTAGTGCTTTGGTTTAACAGGAGGCTGCTGAGCTTATATTTCTATTTAATAGCTTGTTATTTATGCTGCTTCATAAAAGGAAAACACTTTCATTTACTAGAGGTGTATGGGCAGGTATGGGAATCTATTATAGCTCCTCTGCTTCAGGGAGGGGAAGGAAGAGGACAGAGAAGCTGTGATACAGCCAGTGACAAATTTAATTTTAGTGAATGAAATGGACTTGAAGGCTTTGATGTTGCTCTGCTTGCAGTTTCATTTTGTAATACTCAGTGATGATGTTGCTGCTGTGAGGTTTTCTGCCATTACTCAAGAGGACTGGAATTTTTATTTTTAAACTAGGGAATCTGCAAATGGAAGGGGGGTTAAAGAATGACCTCAGATATCAGCAAGCAACTCATAATGATTTGGTAACTTAGAGACACTTTAGCAAACTGGTGTTGCCCATTTCACTGATAGCACTGTTTTTGGCTTTTTTTTTGTAAAGGGAAATCAGATTCTCAGCAACCTTTCCATCGAAGAATACAAGGCTACACTGAAAATGATAAAACAAGCCATTCTTGCCACGGACCTGGCACTGTACATTAAGTAAGTCAGAGGAAAGTTGGGCTGGATAGTCACTGCTGGATATTAGGATCATGTCAGCATGCTGCAAAATCTTTTGTTTAACTTCTTTTAAAGGAGGAGAGGAGAATTTTTCGAACTTCTAAGGAAGAAGCAGTTTAATTGGGAAGACCCCTCACAAAAGGAGCTATTTTTGTAAGTAAAAGCATAATAATCAAGAAGTCAGTTCATATTATTGGGTACCCAATTTCCCATGCCATGTTGCTGTGAACTTCATTAAACCCAGCAGGTCTGTGTGCTCTGGGCCTGTACAAGCTGTCACTGAATTCCCTGGGTCAGAACTACTAAGGTGTAACCTGTATAATAACCTTTGTTAAATAGCATGTGGAGTTACATTTATAACTTTGCTTTAATTTCACTTGTTTTTCTGACTTGGATGTTCCTTGAAATTCTATGTTCTATTTTACTAATCACTCGACTTGGTGGTTACATACATTTCACCATACAGTAATTTAACCCTTTCTTTCTGTTTGTTCTACAGAGCAATGCTGATGACTGCTTGTGACTTATCAGCCATAACCAAACCATGGCCAGTTCAGCAACGGGTATGGGCTTAATTTTTAAGATTTCCTAAATGCAAACTGTATAAAAGTTTATTTCCTTCACCCAGTCCTTATTTCAAAGGCACTGGTGGAATGCAGAGCTGGAGTCTCACAATGTGTGGGGGCAGCTAATATGATATATCCTAAGGAGAGATAGGATCCAGTCTTGTTTGTAGGTAGCTAGCAAACTTTTAGAGCTCTCAATGAGTGAAATCTCTTACAGATTGCTGAGCTTGTGGCTACTGAGTTCTTTGATCAAGGAGATAAAGAGCGGAAGGAACTCAACATAGAACCCACGGTAAGTGGCAGAATCACCTCTTGCAAAAATGACTTTTGGAAACAGCACTTAACATTTCTCCCACTGACCACAATGCGGGACCAGCTCCTTCCCTGTCTTCCTAGCAGTCAGTTTTGTTCTGTGGTTCCAAAACACCAGTAGTGTGTCATTATCTCTGAACCAGAAGAACAGACAGTATTATCTCCTTTAAGTCAGTATTACTAAATTGGCTAGGAAATACATTCCTAAATTGGTACCTATTTGCAGCGATCCAAACCCAGTAAGCTTGCCTGTTTGTCTGGTTATTTGGGCTCTGTCAATCCAAAGTCCATCTCCTGAGGGAAGTTATGCAGTCCAATTCCCTTCATTGTAAAACCTGTAATGATACCCTGCTGTGCTGAGCTTGCTGTGCTGTTTAAGGTGCTACTTTTTAATTCCAGACTCTCTTCGGTTTTGGTTGGGTTTTTTATTTAATGCATTTAAACACAGAACTTGTTTACTTCTTATCTGCAGGATCTAATGAACAGAGAGAAGAAAAACAAAATTCCCAGCATGCAGGTTGGATTCATAGATGCTGTTTGTTTGCAGCTGTATGAGGTATGGTGCCTAAGGAAGAACAGCAAATATCTAAAACCAGAGCTGCTCACTGGTAGACACAGATTTAAAATTAGAATACAAATCAACCATCCCCTTAGTTAAAAAATTGTTTTTATCTTATATTACATATGGTTCATTATTCTGTTGAAGAAGTTATTATTTCAGTATTTATAATTAGTTGTATATTTGCCTGATTAATGTATTTTGTTACAATTTTTTTAAACCTAGTGGTAATTGCTGTGCTCTGTGCAATTGGTCTTACATCCTTGGGTTATATTCTGGATTATCAGGGAAAGTCACAAAACTAATGCTTTGACCTCTAGGAAAAGAATGGTATTGACAAAAAAGTGCTGTTTAAAAGTTTTTAAGGATTTAGAATTCTTCATACAAAAAGTGATATGGTACGTATAGGAAATTTACCTAAGTTTAACACTTCCCATTCCATTTTTTTCCTTTTCTTTCATCACACACCAAAGCATTGAATGACAGAATTCATTGAAATGCTTTTTTGTCCTGGTCACAAACTGTATGAGAAGCTGCTTGGTCAAATATAGTGTGAAACACAACATGATTTCTGATTTTTTTTTTTTTTTAACCAGTACAACATTAGAGTGAAAGTCTGTTTATTTGAACTGTAGTAAGTATTTTACAGGAACTGAGGTGAGAAAAAGAATGGAGATGAATAGATAACCTAACTCTTAAGAATCTTCCAGTGGGAGGAACAGGATGGATGATTACTTGAATTTTTCCCTCTTACCCAATAAACTTTTCTAAAAAGGCTGCACATCCACATCCACCAGTTGAAAGGAAACAGGGATAGAGAAAGGAGTGGGAGCTATTAGCTGCTATCCCTGAAAATCAAGTGTTTCTGTGCTGTAGAACCTGTCAGGAAAATAAGGCAGCCTTTGCTTTGAAGCCTCAGAAAACTGTCTCCAGTAGGAGGTAGGCCACTGAAAGAAGACTGAGTGTCACTGCAAAGGTACAGACTGGACAAACAGAACACCTGAGCAGGCTTGAATCCCCACAGTTCTAGAGCCTGAACATCTATACTTCTTCTGGTTAGGGGAGAGCTTTACCTTTCCATTTATGTAAAGACCAGAAAAACTGGAATTATTTACTCTGAAATATGCACTGCTGCTTATATCTACAGTTACCAAGCGATCCTAGTCCAAACCGTACCCAGCTCTTGTGTTAGGTAACCAGTGCAGTCAATGATCTACAAGTCTTCCCCTAAGTTCAGAAATCTGAAAAAAAAATGAGAGATGTGTTTTGTTCTCCACTTTTAAATTACAAATTGAATGCAATCTGTTTTACATGGTCTCAATTTATTTCAGGCCCTAACGCACGTGTCAGAGGCCTGCTCCCCTTTGCTGGATGGCTGCAGAAAAAACAGGCAGAAATGGCAAGCCTTAGCTGAGCAGCAAGAGAAGAACCTGATTAATGGAGAAAGCAATCAAGGCAAACGGAACTGAGATGCTGATTTAACCACCACAAGCTTAAGTTCACGTAGGAGACACAGTAATAAGGGAGTACTGCATTTTGCTAAACACTGTATGAATTTGGCTTATGTTTTGCCACTGCTGTATTATTTTTCCACATTTCAAGATATAGCATGACCATGTAGATGCTGAGATTATCTGAAGACAGTATGGCTTTTTTTATTACAACTGATTGAGACGGAAAAAGACCTGCAAGGGTAGTTTTTGCTACCCCTACCCCACAAGAAGGTACTGGTGCAGGCACTGACTGTGCCCGAGAGCCTGTTGCTTTACAGATGTACATAATTGTTTAGTGATCATGTTGTGGCCAGTATCTGAAAGACTACTGCATTTTGCACCTTTTGTCTCCCTCTTCCCATCTTGCTGTGTTATGTTATAAAAGTTATTGAGCAGTCTTGCCTGTTCTCTTTCCAGAGATTCAGAGGAAAGATTGGGACTCGCTCTGGGGAGCCTATTCCAGCATAAACTATTGCTAACCTCTCTCAGAATGCAGAACTGGGCTCTGAGTGAAAAGCCCCAAAATCTATGCACTCAGTAGGGTTTGGGTTTTTTCCATATTAGATGGATGTCTTAGCAAATGTGTTATTCCAACTGAAGAAATTCTAAGACCCCTGTGAATTACTAGGCAATAGGGGTCTCAGGAGTTTTGTGGTAGAGGTGTCATAGTTATCCATGACCAATGGAAACTGCTTGAAGACTGATGAAATGTCCCAATGTAACTGACAGGCTGCCGTGGAAGAACAGCTCCCATAGCTGCAAGAAACATGCAGAGAAATGGAAACAAAACAGGATTGGTTTTGTATGCTGGTTTTAACTTCATTTGGAAGTTGATTTTAACATCATCTAACCAAGAGACTGGATGACAGGCAGAAGAGAATGACTGCAAGACCAAGAGGTGAAAAGCTGAATCAGAATGATGCAGGAATGGCACACTCCTGGTGACCATCAATGACTGATTCTTCAGGCCAGTGTTACTATGAAATGGCTATGACCACTTAGAAGAAAGTTCTATGTTAACATCTCTTAAAAGTCATTTTAAACATTAGTTAAAAATGACTAATCATAGCATCTTGAAGAAATAGGAAAAGAATAATACCAAAAGCAAAAATAGGCAAGAATGCTACAGGGATTTGCCATTTGTATTTGAGGCGTACATGTTCTGAAAAGTAAGAAATCAATTAACATGCACTAGTAAAAAAATATTGGTGTATTATTTAAATGAAGATGATTAATAAAAATGGTTTTGAATTGGGTACCAATTAAAGAAAATCTACACATTGGACAAATCCCAAAAGAGGAATACAAGGAGAGTACTAGTCTTTAGGTAGACAGGATAAGGAGATGAATGTCAGCAGTCTAAATGCATTAGCAGTACATGTAACCTCGGATGCAGAGAGACACACAAAATGTTCCAGTTTTTTAATCTGTAATAATGATTTTTTAGATAAAATCAGCAATTTTATTTGGCAAAAGTCACACGCACGTTTGGCATTGCACTTTAAAGTGTGAGAATTTAGTTCTATCACAATAATCCAGGAAATTCTAGTTGGAAACTGCAATCAATTATTCTTCCCAGGAGATTGTCAGCCCCAACTCATAAGAGCTGGTCAGAAAGACACGGAAAATTCCCTCTTTTTATCAATTTCTTCATTTAGATAAACTATACCAGAAGCTAAGAAAAGACGAAGCAAAGGTTTCAAAACGTTTGACGATACTGAGTTAGAGAGTTAAAATTTTTTTAAATGTAGAATAAGGTACTCTAACAGTCAGCACAGTCTTTCTGCCAACCTAAATTATTTGTCACTGATTAAGTCCTATCTCAAACTTCTCTAGTGAGCACCAATAATAAATTATTGCAGCTGTGAATTTGAAAACGTTTTTCTGCAGAAGGATTTCTCCTTATTCTGTCCCCCCAAATTAAAAAAAAAACCAAAAAAAGGATGGATTTCAACACTCATTAAGAATTCCAGGACTACTGTTTTGCAGTGATCCACACATGTATTTCTATGCATACACAGTATGCAGACGACAGCAGCCTGCCAACCCCAACAAAAGCCCCCCCAAAAAGTTTTAGGTACTTTTTGATAAATAGAAAACTTTGCTTCAGGATTTGCATAGTCCTTGTATAGTCTTTTCCTTGAGTGCTTGAGATACTGAAATATAATTATTATGCTAACTGATGAGACACATATTTAATATAAATAGGAATAAAATATATGTATATAAAGGTGTATTCTTGCTATTGTGGTTGAGACTAGTAATTCATGGTGACAACACAGCAGATAACTATGATGATATCACAGTGTAGTGATGTAACTTTGATATTAATATTCCAGTATTTCTTTGCCATATTGTGTGTTCAGCAAAGCTTTATTATAACTAAATTTATAAATGCTACAAAGGAGTGCTGGATTCATACCTTTGACTTGAAAAAAAGGGCATGATGTTACATTTTTTTAAAAGTTCACTTAAAATGAACAGTTATACAGTATGTGCATATATTTAATTACGTATCTGTACACATTTATCCCACAGAATCTCTTCCACTATAAATGTTGGAACATACATATAAATACAGTTCCTAGTAAATAAACATTTGCATATCATAACATACCTGTATCTGTATATATTTCTACGAGACCAAAGCCTTAAACCAGTAGTTTAAAGAACCTTAAAAGCATAGAGTGCTGTATTTCATGAAATTCAAAGCCTTTGCACAGTGTTTTACTCTGCCTGAAGGCAAAATCAGAGTGTGCTGGTTCTGTGTCATAGCTTTGTGTGAATCACTTGCAGAAACTGCTCCTTCCTTTCATAATGTAGATAGGGGACAATATGGAAAAAAACCCCAAACCTAGCCTGGCTGCAGGCACGTTTCTTGCTTGAAGTTCATTGTCCTCAGAATTCAACATTTTCAAAGCCAGCTGGTGGATTACAGCCATGCAGCTGTCATTAATTTCATCATGAGCTGTGTATCTCATTATTTCAGTCAGCTCTCAAACACATTCTCCCCCATTTACATTGTCTAGCTGTAACAGTCAGTGTGGCTTACACAAGAAACCAGTGGAAATGGAGTTCAACACTTTGTCAGTTCAGCCTTAAATCCATTGAAACCATTGTCACATTTGAGATTTAAGCCTCTGGGTACAAGAATTTGTCCCACTAGTTCTCAATACTTTCAATGAAGACAACTCTTTCAGTGTCCTACTTGATCTCAGATATGAACATATTTGCTTTCAAACTCACTCCACAGCACAGTTTAATGCTTAAAGTACACTTTTATTTCTCTGTTCTGAAAAAAATTACTTGTATTAACATACACAAACTTACTGATTAACCCTACCTCTTCTAATTCCAAATAATAGTGAGGCTCGAGCTGTAGGTACCATTTCTTTTCCAATACATTAGCCACACATTCAATATTAGCTGTAGAAGGCCTACGTTTTCTAGCATCTTATACAGTTAAAGGTGGGGGGACGGGTGGAAATAATGTAGTTCTGATTTTGGAGATGGTGTTAATTTTTAATTAGAAGTAGTTTATAGTTAAGAGCAGATTACTCATATCTTCACAGAGCACATGTACAAGTGAGCTACTGATAAAAGGAAACGATTAATTTCACTGATGATAACTGATTTCTCCTTAGAAGAGAGAACCAAAGCCTGATTAAATATATCACCTCCTGACAATTGCATATAAACTTTTTAATTCCAATCCAATGCATTTTACCTGGCAGTGGCATGAACTGATAAATTCAGCACACTTATCTAATTCAAATATAAGGTTTGTCAAAATTACCAGGTAACTGATTTTCCAACCCATTATACAGAAAGATAATGAAGAGTTAGGTCTAGTCCCTTAAAATTAGAGGAGTGATTCAGCTGGTGTCCCTTCCAGTTATGCATAAGAAGACAGCAGAGACTTTTTATGGAAAAAAATTGCCTCACTCATGATAAATTTATATGTTTTTAAAGGTGTTACAAAGACCTCGTATTTCAAGCAAATTTATATAGCAGTATTAGTTCAGAGTCTTATCTCTGTGATGCTGCAGTTCTTTCCTTCATGTCAAATCACATGCAGTTTACATTCCAGAAGGTTTCAGCTTTATTTCCCAGTTCCCTGCCATACTTCTTCAGGGGCTTGCACTAATTTGAAACATAAGCTTGAACATTGGAGCTCAAATACCAGAATGGGTTTGGCCAAAGTATGGTAAATAACAGGGGCTGGGCTTTTTTGGTTTGGACTTTGACAGGAAGAAGAAACATCACAGAATCTGGCCTGGTAATTAGTGACACTTGCTAAATGCAGCAAATTGTGACAGCAGGATATTTTATCTTGGTCATTGCGGTGAATGGAAATTGCACGGGAAAGTTTCTTTTCCACATAAGGAAGTTGGTTTCCATAGAGAAACTCCTATCTAAGTACCACTGTTTGTAAATGTGTATTTACGGGACAATGCTCTGTAATAGCTGGTTCCCACTAACTTCCACAGCATGAGCTTGGCATGCCAGGGCCTCATGCATGCTCAGATGGCCACCTGAGTCAAGTATGTGATTCCCATTTACCTCAGTGGGAACTGGGTTGAGCTGCATAGAAAGTGAAAGAATGGGTCAAATCCATCTTTTTTTACCTGTAAAGAGGGACCAAACCCTTACCCTTGGTGACAGCTGCCTCACCTGCTCTTTGCTGTGTTCAGCTATTCCCACTGATGCCCAAGGTACCTTACAGATGTAACTGAAGTTAGAATTTGAGTCCTCTTTGTATTCACACAGCAGATACCTGCATGTGTCTCTTAAAGAATGTAGTGTGAAATGCACTGTAAATAGTTTTAACATACATTCATATTATAGTTTAATAAAAACCTTAATCACAGTCACTAGTCACTGAGTTTGTCCATTTGTATTCTTCTATCTTTTAAAAATATCAGAACAAATACATAGTTTCTGGGCACAGTATTTTTGTACTAGGTTACAGGGTTTCTCTGTATATTATGTTTTGCCTTTAAGCAGTATTAAAATCTTCTGAATGTTATGTGTTCTCTCTTGCTTCTGTCCCATGACTTCTTAGAATAAAGTTAGTTACATTACTTAAGAGAATCATTAGCCCTACTTATTGTACAGCTGCTAGAGAATATAAGAGCTTATTTTCTGTGGTCAGACTGCTGCTTATTAGTTATTTCCTCGTTCTTCTCTTTGTACTGTTTTCATGCTTTTTAAAATAAAAAGGACGATGTCAAATTTTACTGTTTGTTATAATTAATATTATTGAGGGGGAATTTTCAATGCCTAATTCAAATCATTGCTTCTGTAAATTTATATTTCATAGTAACTTCTCTAGGTCCTAGAAATCCTGAAGAGAACGTCTCTCTTAATATCAAGATACTTCTGAGTACTATTGAGATCAGCCAGGAGTAAAGTAGTTGTTTAAAAAAAGCAAAAAATAATTCAGTGCTACTGACCACTAGAGAGCACTGGAGCTGCACCTCCTGAGAGCTGTCAGAAACCAGTTTATTTCTGACAGAAAGCAGAACCAGCAAATACAAGAGTTACACAGATGTATCCTCATCCTCTGCCCCCATAGATCAATTCCTGGGGGATATCAATTGCAAGAGAGATAGAAATAGTCAGCCCAGCGACTTCAACCAAAACTGTGGAAAAGAATTATTTTTGACAACCAAAGCCTCATCATGCATAAATTGCTGATCCTGGAAGTAATTCTGGACCAGTGGGCTTCTTGGCAATTGCTGTTCTTTGCCTATTAGGTCCTTCACAGCAACACTTCTGGCTTGACTTTTTTTAGCTCTAGGCAAAACCAAAAAGTATGTACATCCCTGACAAACAGCAGGCTCATTCAAGAAGTTATGAAGGGCCAGATTTAGCTCAGCACAAAACACAAGCACTGTTTGCTCGAACCAACTGCAGTTTATGAGTGCAACTGCACAACTGCCTGCGCGTATCTACAAACATCAGGTCACCATTTGCTGCTCGGACTACAACCTTTCCACCCCCTCACCAGCCAAGTCATGCTCCTGCTCAGTCTTTCTGGCCTGCTGAAGGTTTGAATTCCTTCCTGAGAAGGGGCAGTGTTTTCAGCAGGAGCAGTGGGATACATTTCTTACCCAGGCCTGGAAAGAACATGACATTGAGCGAGAGCATTTTTATTGAAGAGGTGAACGAACATTACATGAGGTCTTTCTCTTCTCATACAACTCTGATGCCTCATTAACAAATGGAAAAGACAAAAGCTTGCTCCTCCAGCCAGATTTTTAGTAACAGTGGTGACAGCTATTGCATTTCACATTCCCATGAAACCTCACCCTTTAAGATTTTTAGGAAAAAACACATATGAGTGAGTTTAGGGACAGACTTATGGAATCTGACAGTCACTGAGTTTTTCAACCCTTCAGAGAAGAGTAGCATTTCTTAGCACACACAGAACTTTAGAACCATTTCAGTTGAAAAATACCCCAAGTTCATAATGGCTGCAAAATGGCTGAAAAATCTACAGTTTACACAGGTTTCTCTTATTTAACACCATCAAATTTTAGGAGTAAAATCCAAGGTTAAATCATACCACTAGCTTACACATGATACATCTGCATATAGGCATTCAGAATCCTTTTATTGTAGTTAATGAAGTCACTGGCAATTTATCTTATGATATATAGAGCTTCTTAATGAAAGGAAAGTTCATTTTACAGATAAGTAGAGAGGTTAATTTGATCAAGGTCACATGAAAAGTCCATTTCTGAGCTGGAAAGAGAAGCAGAACATGGTTGTCCATTCTGCTTATACATGAGACAAGAAGAAAAGAATTTTAATCTGAAACCATCTTTTCCTTTTGCATATACAAATATTTAAATATCTTAGCCATACAGGGTGCTCTCTTGCTATAATGCTGCACTCAGAAGAACTCTGAAGCTCACTATTTTACACATGAAATTAGATTCAAGCCACCAATCAGATAATCACGATAACCTTTCGCGGGGTTTGGAGCTATATTATAACTAAGAGAAAAATTTTACAATAAGCAAAAAAGTTATGTTGAAACGAGCTAAAAGTTCAGTTCAGATTTTGGAGAAACCAAAATGACTGATGCAGACTTTCAATACTTGTACATTCTTCACTGGACTATAACTTGACCCCACCCTAGGATCCCATTTCATTTTCTAAACAAAAAGAAATTGGGGAATACAGGAATATTCAGCTATAAAATTTAAATACCCTTAGAAAAGCCTGACAAAAAGCCCCATGGGGCAACTGGCATATCAGTCTCTATGTGGCAAGTGTCAAACGGCACTAATACTCAGAGATTCTTATAATCTTTTCTGGAAAAGCACACTTATTTTTATTGGCAATTGTTCACTGTCACCCTTTTTTCATTGAAACAAGGCCAGATTCTATTATTCTACGTAATCCTAGGATTCACTTTAGCATACAGTAACTGATAAAGTAAATACCAGGGTTGTTACTGTTTTAATCCTAAATTTTGCTTCTAGATTTTTTCAGCCTGGATCTTATTAACTCATGCACTTTTAGTTCTCTCCAATAAAAATCTCTCAAAAATGCAGCACTTTATGGATCAGAGCCATTACAGAGGAATTAAAAAGCAGTGTATACAGACAGTTAAGAGTAAGTTTTAAGACACACAGCCCACTACTAGCTAATCACACAAATGGATCTATACTCACTGAAAGTTTCTAGGTAATCCTCAGATGTTGAATTCTCTCGCTGAACAGATTTCACATTATCAGCATCCAGGAGATTCTCCTTGAACCAGAATAAAATCAGAAATTCAGCAAACAGGCAGCAGGAGTAGGACAACATCTAGCTCAAGCAGGATGTAATCCTGCTGCAATGCAACACCCCACTGCAATATGTACTTTAAAATGATTTATCCAAGAGATGGCATTAGTTAGGCTCCATCAAGCTCCTGGTTGCTAGGCCACCCATTGTTATGCTTAAATTGGCTTTACTGGTAGAGAATTGTCTATTTACCACATTGATATAAAATTGAGTATTGGGGTTCAAATGCTTAGTGAAACTTGACAGTAAGGGATCCACCTTTGCAATCCATCCCAAGACATAATGCAGAATCATTCAGTAGAAAACACTCATAAATACTGCACACTCAATCTGCAGGGTTTTATCAGGAATTAATCTCTCTCTTATTATATATAATATTATACAAATCAATATTTTCATGAGTATATTACATTTATACTGGCACCAGGCCTTAACCAATCCAAGACTTCTACTGTCCTAGCTAGTTTCAGTCAGAACAACTTGAACACAAGCCACAAAACAATAAACAGAAGGGATGAATACAACCCCCTGCAAAAGCCTTTTTGTCACCCTGATCTTTGGAACTTCATTGTCAATCGCCATTACAATACAGCTTGCTATGATGGTCACAGATTGGCAGGATGAGGTTGGCACGACCATAAAAGTTAATAATTTATTCCCATCCACCTTATCTAAAGATCAAACTTCAAAGTTAATAAGTTCGTCCATTTTCAGTGTTCTGAAGCTGGCACGTTGAAGAAAGCCACAAAGCCAAGAACACACCCTTAGCTTTCAAAACTGTCATGAAACCAGCAATACTAGAAATCAAGATTTCAATGCACTATCGAAGAAAATGTTGTAGTTCTGAAAACCACACAAGGAAGAGGGAGACTGAAGAAGGAAGAGGGTTGTGGAATATCCCAACTAAAAAAAAAATCTATAAAACCGATTTTAATTACGATTTTAGAAGGAAAACCAGCTACTATAGGAAGACAAAAGAACTCTAAATGAAGTGTATATTGTATGATTCTAGTACATGTGAAAAACCAAAGTCATGTTTTGTCATATTGAGCAACTCCCATTATTTTAGGCCTCAATTTTCTACTAAATACAGCAGAAGCTGCACTACAACCACTGCCAGAAAGAACATTTCTGCAAAGACTGTAAAGAGAGTTATCAGTTTTGTTATGTAACAATAGCTTGGATGAACTATAACTCCACAGTGGGTGTTTATGTATATATACTACACAGATAACATAAGACTGACAGTGATAACTTCAAAGGTCAAGATACACATCAGTGCAATACATACAGATAATCTGACTCTTAGAATAAAGTTTGCCCATTTTCTGAGCTGGCTGAAAGGTAAGATGGGCTTGCATGATTGGCACAGCACAGGGCATGGGCTAAAACACTTTTTGAGTTATTCAGGTATCAAAAACTGCTAGAAATTGTGGAAAAAAACCTGCATGTGGAAATTACACATAGACACCTAACTGTTATTGTGAAATGCACATTGTGAGGTACTTCCCCCATCACCATTAGGAGTAAACAGCCTGAACACCTTCCATCTGGCTGGTTTCTCCACTGAATGTGTTCTAATGAAGAAAATTTGTAGAAGCTGCTGAGAATTTAAACTATATATATTAAAAAGTGATCACATGAATAGAGAACTACCATCCCAATTTTCACAGCTCAGTGTTAGGCAGCAAGAGGAGAGTTTTCTGAAACAACCTGCAGACATTCAGTAAATCCTCTGCCCCATGCTTGTTATGTTGAGCAGAACAGACCCCAACCAAATTATAATGGACAAAGCAGAGATTTGTGTTTGTTTTGTTGGGTAAATAATATCACCTCCAGCTGCATACAGACTCTCCCACAAGCTTGAAGATGCAACTGAGATAGAAAATATCAAGAAATGCTGCTAGTTTAATTATTACTTTCACTAGACACCTGATTTTTACTACACATGGTGGATAGAATGAATGGATTAGCAATTCTTATTGAGATGAGCAATAAAGATACTGTCATGATCTGGGGGCAATAAGTGAGATTCAGCAAGCACTGTGGTCAGGACTGGGAATTTGATCAAACTACAGGAAACTTCTCCTTGAAGAGGTCAGTACATCAGTTGAGCTTTACTCAGCCACATCATCCTGTAAATTGCTCTCAAGATAAGGCAGTACATAAATTCCCTTCGCAGAGACTCGTCCCTGCAGAGCAGCCCTCCTGCAGGCACAGCCATGGCATTCGACGGGACTTGGAAAATTGACAGAAATGAGAACTATGAGAAGTTCATGGAGGCGATGGGTAAGGCTTACATTTCCAATCCCTTCTGCAGGAAAAATACCGCTCCAGCTGAATACAAACTCAAACTGTCTGAGAACTACCTTCGGGCCAGCCTGTCCTTTCACTCTTGGCAGCTCTGCCCCTGCATTTATTTTCAAAATATTCTGGGGCAGGAAGGGAAGATGCTGAGAAATGTTCTGATTTTAATTTCAATGTGTTAATCTTAAGCATTTTAACTAATTCCAAATTTATTTCAGCAGAAGAAAGTCTAGATTTGAGGAAAAGGCTCAGACAACTTGAATGGATAAACTTTAAACAGAATTCTATAGCTGCAATATTATTTTGACAACATTAAACCAGTTTAAAAATTACACAGGGAGGAAATCATCATACCTCAATTTCAGAGAAACACTTGATTCAACTAATTCTAACATCCTGATACTTACTTTAAGTTTGTACAAACTGTGCATTATATGTATATAAACCTAACCACTCCAGTTAGACACTGATTTGTATTATATGTGTACCAGTGAATATGGCCTCAATGAAAATTGAAGGACAAAAATTTGGGTCAGAATGCTGGAATAAACTCACTTGGCCACATAGAATTCACTAAAAAGGGACAAATATGATGCTCTAGAGATTTGGGGTTTTTTTCTGATTTATGTTACTTGATTTTTCTAGGTATTGGCATGATGAAAAGAAAGCTGGGAGCCCATGATAATCTGAAGATCACCATCCAACAAGATGGGAACAAATTTATCGTCAAAGAAGCCAGCAACTTCCGAAACATAGAGATTGAATTCACTCTGGGAGTCAACTTTGAGTACAGCCTGGCTGATGGGACTGAACTTTCTGTAAGAGTCTTTCCACATAATTCAGTAATTATTATGGGATAATGACTTTAGGAAGTGCAGGTTCAAGATGAATAATTTGTCTTCCTAGTTCTTAATTTAAATTTTACTTTTGAATTACTTTAAATTTTACTGAACCTGACTGTTCACAAATGCTTGCAGCTTATACACCAAAGCACAAGGGAGTCTTTACTGTTAATGGTTCAACACTGTACCATGGATCTCAGGGTTCCAGAAAGAGCCCAAAAAGCAGAACAAGTAGCAATTTTCACAAGATGAAATCCAGGTGATTTGCAATTTTACTTCTTCTAATACTCAAGTCCACCACCTAGAGTGCAGAGTGGGTATTTGTAAGAAATTACATTTTCTCTGTTGATACAATTAATTAAAATAAGGTGTATTGACCAGTAAAAAACACCTAGCTTGGCTATTATGCATTTAAATAAACCAATGGTTTTATTAAAATTTCATTTTTACAGCCTCTCTAAAAAGCATGATTACACTGTTTTAATCTTTTTTCACTTTTAAGCATTCTACAGCCTTTAAATCAAATCAGTGCCATAACTGTTGCAAAATATTTGTGTTTTTTTCCCATCATAGGGTGCTTGGACCCTGGAAGGAAATAAACTTGTGGGCACATTCACCAGAAAAGACAATGGAAAAGTACTCAAAGCATTCAGAGAAATCGTGGGTGATGAACTCGTTCAGGTGAGTTAAGAAGTCATTTACACACAAGTTTGTAATAGAATGAACAGAAAAAGTTTTAAGAGCTGTTCTAGAAGTAGAAAATATTTTCTTCAAGCCAAATAACCTCATTTATCTTTAGTTAAAATTCTCAAGTCAACTATCGAAATTTAAAACTCTCTGAACCACATCTGGGAAATGAAATGTTACAATTCCAGCCACTGATTTTCCTTCCTAATTTCTTAACAGACCTACCTATATGAAGGAGTTGAGTCCAAGAGATTCTTCAAAAGGGGCTAAGCACTTCACACAGAACCGCACCAGAATGAAGAAACAATAAAAGACCATTTTCTACACATCCTCTGTGTGTTTTTTTTCCCCCTTCCATCCCCTCACAGCACCTCCCGAGCTGCAGTTACCTAGCCCTGCTGAAAATATGAGCTAGTTTTTTATGTTACTGTTTTGTCTTGAATAAACAAACTCCAGTTACCAAATGCTAAAATGTCTTTTGTAACAAGTCCTACTCAAGTGTCATAACATAAAAGGCTGCAGAAATTATTTTGCACAGGCAGAACTCCAATATTTTTGCACAAGCTCTCAAATGGAAACCTAAGTTTCCTTTCAAAGGTATTTATACAGAGAAACAGTTTCTCTGTATATTTAATATTGTGTAAAAGGATGGGAAAATCAAAAATAAACGAGATAATACAGATGGGGACAAGGCTTAAAAGGGAAGTACCATCATTGTTTCGCTCCAAATCTCTAATATACTTCTTCTACAACACATGCTTAACCAATAGTTGCTACATAAAGACAAACCCATCTTTATTTCTATTGAGAGAACTTATTAAGGAAAACTGCTACACCCAAGTGCTTGTTTAGGAGAAGTAAGATCTGTTCAGAAGCACCTGTTTGCATTCTGTATTCCCCTCTTAATAGGAGGCTACAAAGGGGTAATAGCTACCAAGAGAAAGGATTTGTTTCACATACTCATGGGTTTCTGGTCATTCTTCTGGAAAGGAAAATAATAGCCCCAATTTCAATATGGAGTGAACTGGAAGGACTGAGGGTGGCACATCCCAGCTGTGAGTGTGGCATCAGGTTGTGCCGCTTCATTTATTTTTATTTACTTCTTCAGCTGTGTGTTATGCAAATAAAGCACACAGTACACACTATGCACATGAACTTTTCCATGTTTGTTCAGTGCACAAGCTCCAGCTAACCTTCAAGGAGAGGGGTGTATCTTACAACAATTTCAATTTTCCTTAACTTCCTCACAACAGGATATCCCTAAAGGTCTTCTAATTTTTCTCAGCCCATCATCTGCTCTCCAAGAAACGGCATCGGGACGAACTCGTGAATGTTTATTTCCACACAAGCCAAAGCACAGGTGGCAGGACAAGACCAACACGGTCTGACAGGACTGACCGCCGGCTCTTCCCCAATGTCCATATCTCACCTGACAGGGAGCAGCAGCCAGCAGCGCCCAGGCAGGAATGCCAGTCACCAGCCCAGGGGGAGCCACCACAAGCACCACTTCTCCCAACGACAGAGAGACAAGCAGGAACCCTTTCCAAGCCCAACGTCTTTTCCGCAAAAGCCCGCCCTACAAGGCGGTGCCTGAGGCGGGAATGGCGGGGCGGTGCCTGAGGCGGGAGGGGCGGGCCGGTGCCTGAGGCGGGAATGGGGGGGCGGTGCCTGAGGCGGGAGAGGCG
>QWTY01017537.1:0-21915 GCA_008033365.1 Pseudorectes ferrugineus | reverse complement strand
ATAATTAGATGTAAATATTTATCTACATTTCTTTTACATTGTCTTTATTGTTCAGTTTAGCAGCTGTGGTGTTTCCTAAGCCTTCATCCACTGAATGAACAACAGACTGCACAATTTCCTAATGCAGTACTCTGGGTTTTAAAATGCAGATGTCAGACATACCTTCTTGAAGAAAATAATAATAATAATAATAATAATAATAATAATAATTGTTGTTTTGTTGTTGTTGTTTCTTTATCTAAATATTTTCTATAAATATAATTATTATATCATTATATAAAAATATATTTATTTTTAATTTTCTATTATTATTTTCTTAGGTCTTCTAAAAATAGGAAGAATCCAGTTACTTATAAGCAGTGTTAAACTGTGTAAATCTTGCAACATGCACAGAGAAATCTAGAGGCAGTAAAAAGTGAGGTTTTGAAGTGCTAGCTACAATATTTAACCTAAAACCTCACTGAGAGGAAAGCATTATAAGGCTGGAAAGTTTTTCTCTTTCTTGGCACAGCTGGACAACTCACCAAGTAGATCTTACAAACTGTAACACAACACAGTGGCACCAAGTGAATATTGTGGCATATACTCCAAGGCACCTGAGAACAAAATATATCCATGAAATCACAGCTCGTGCAAGCTCAGGTATTGCAAGACTGGATGAAGCCCAGCTGAACCTGCAGGGGAGGTGTGACTGCTGTGTGGCCAGCCATACTCAAGCTCATTTTTTCCTAACTGTGATGGCACCAGTGAAGTCCTCCAAGAACCTGACATCTCTGATACAACAGATTTATTACTGTCAAACCCTGAATTGACTGAAGTACAGTTAGAACTACCCATAGGCTCTGGCCTCACCCGAGTTGCAGCAGAGGGAGATTATTGCCAGCTGGCCTTTTGTTACTGAAGAGGAACAATGTAGTTCTCCTGCTTGTAGGTGTTTGTATAAAGAGCCATTTTTAATGCTTTTTTAAATATGATATCAGATATGATATCATGATAAATATGATAATATGATAGCATATTATATAATGTGATAATATGATATATAAATATGATAATTAGAGTATTGCTGAGATCTTTCATACAGAAATGCAGTAATGGAATAATATTGCCTAAGAAAATAAAAATTTCCACCTGTCATTTGGAATAGGAATATATGCAATCCAATAAGGTGACTGGCACCTGACTGGTGGGATGGGGTGCTTCTAAATGACTTTTTCAACAAAAACCAGTTAAATGTGATTGATAAAACGATAGTTTAAGAGTAATTACCCAGGGTTTGTTCCCACTTTATGTGTTAATGGATAAGTGTCAGCACATAAGGGCTGCTTGAAAACTTCTCATTAGGCAGATATGCAGGGGTTTTAGCATTTTATGGTTAGGCAGAATGTCGGTTGTCTAAGCTCAGGCAATGGCAAGCATCTTAAAAAATATTGACCATTCCAATAACTTCTGGCTAAGCTTGAGCTTGTTCCTAAAGAAAGACACTCATAACAGCACAGTTCGGACAATTAAAATACAGTAAGGTTCACAGCAGAGGTGACTGGCTGTTCGAAAAGTGCTGCAGCACACAATTTATGGCATCCTTTCCTTTAACTCTGCCCAGTATATCCTGTAAATGCTTTAATGTGCTTAAGCCAGTTTATTCCTTTGTTAATGGTCCATGATTGCAATCAGGCTTGTCCTACAGAGGGCTTCACACTTCCGTGTGAAGTATTATTTGATAAAAAACCCTAATCAATAAATCTAATTTCTTCTCTTGCCAGATACAGTTACATAATGTGTTTTCAATTTGGGCCTGGATCAGTTTCCTCAAATACTCAATAACCTGTGAGAATTCATAAGCTTTGTACCAAGCTAGCATTCAAAATCATTACGACTGGACTCAAGACATTGCTTTGTAAAAACAGAAATAGGACAATCCTTGAAAAAATCTCATCTTTCCACAAGTTTTTAAGGATAATTGAAAAGTTTATAGAATTAAATGAGGATAGCAAATGTAATGTAGAGTGTAGCTTCCAGAGCTTCCTTTCTAACCACGTGTTTTGTATGTCATCATATATTCTGGAGCTACAGAATCATAATGCAAATAAATAGTATGCTTTGGTCTAAGACTGAGTGACTACTAGAAGGTGGATAGGTTGATAGCACTTTATTTCAAAGAGTATGGATTATGACAAAAAACTTTTCTTACAAAAATATGACTGTAAATCTTAGGAATCTTCCAGACTTTGGGGAAATGCTTAGATTATCCCAGAATAGATACATTGAAGAAATGAGAGGGGCTAAGAAATGAAATTTTCTTCTAATTGGAGTTGCTTCTATTTGAAAGTTTCATTATTTACTTATATTTCATTATTTAATTGTTTTCACAAAATAGAAATTGAAATTGTGTTGGAAATTGAAAATAGTTTGGAATTGAAAATGTGTTTGGAAACATAAATTCTTTTGATAAACATCTTGAACGGAAATCAACCCTTTAGTCTCATCTTCTACTGAGTATTGTATCTCTTCTGAATCATGGGATCTTCTATAAATTGCATTTCACTTTCCTTTCCAGCTGAATGACAGGAGTCATGCTGACAGAGGACAGTGACACCACATTTCAAGTCCAGCCATAAAGATTTCAAGGGATGTGTGGGATTCCTCATTTTCAGCACATACATCTGGGTCTATTCTTGTAGTTTTTTTCCAGTGACTTGGCCAGACAGATCGGCCTGCACTGGGCTGCCTTGAATCAGTACCTAGGGAATTTAGGTGCCTCATACTTTGTCTCAGTTATGATGCAGGGATTAGATCTCTTAAAATTAGGTATTTTATCAGCTCACCTGAGAAAGAAAAGGAAATAAATAAATAAAATATCAGAAAAAGGTGATTTATCTTACACTTAAATAGGTTCCTCAGACATCTGGGATTAGTGAATGTCGAGGGAAGGCTGTTCTATCTTAGCTGGCTGTCAGAGGAGTTCAGCCTGGATTTAAATAATTTTTAATCTTTCCAAGTAGGCAAGACCTCATTCATCTATCTTAATATTCGTTTAAACAATCACCACAAAGGGAAATGCTGAAAGAGGGTTTTTTGAAATAGTAGTAGTAGTAGTAGTAGTAGTAGTAGTAGTAGTAGTAGTAATTGTTGCTAGTTGTTACAGGCACGTTGTTACAGGATATTACTGTCATAATTACATACAGGGATTAATACCAAACTCCATAAAAGATGAACAAAAAATATCACTGCTGTGCTTAGGTCTAAACAAAACACATACCTGTGGTACTGTTTGAAGAGTTCTGTGCTTTCTTTTCGACGTTGCTTGAATGAGGGTTTAGAAAATTTATTACACAAACAATTGCAAGGTAATGAATCATCAAGACAATCAACATTCAGTTAGAACCATGTTTTGACCAGAAATGTACAGCAGATCAGTGTGTCTTCAGCACACGGAAGACACCCATGTCCAGGGCATGAAACTGAAGTGTAAAACCCGACACAAAGCTGTTTCCATCTGTGATCTTAGTAGCTGGTTGGAAATTTGAGGTCTTGAAGGTTATTCCTGCGGGAGGAAGTTATTGATGTTACTCTGTCAACAAAAATGTACACAGTTCTATTTCCTTCAAAAACATACAGTTTCAAACAACAAAAGGCCATTTCCTTGCCAAAGGTATCAAACCTCTTTTCTCTGAACCCTCCAAAGGTTCTGTCAGGGTCCTTCTTGGGACAATGTTATTGTGAGTAATCAGGATAACTTGGTGATTCTTCTGCAGGCTGTTTCTGAGCTGAGATTTGCAGCTTGGTTTTTCTCTTTTGCGTGCACACATTTTCACACATACATCCATTTATCCTGCTGGACGGTAAAAATCCCAGGGAAGTACCTGACGTAAAGATCACGGAATATTCTGAGTTGGAAGAGACCCACAAGGATCATCAAGTCCAACTCTTAAGTGAACGGAGCATCTGGGGATCAAACCCACAACCTCAGTGTTATTTGCACTGTGCTCTAACCAACAGAACTAATCTCAGATATCTGAGAAAAGTCTTTAGATTTGGAAAAAAATGTTATTTCAGTCACCTGCATCCATAGAATAACCTAGTGGAATTTAAATGAAAGGTAATGAAGACCCTTTCAATTAGATTTTAGCCATTCTACAGCAATATTCAATATATTTCTTCATAGAAGTGTTCAGGGGCCATTCCAGTGGGTTATATCTGCTTCTACATCATTCTCAGAAGACAAACTGCACCTTTGGGTGATGAATGCTTGCTTATGAGAGGGAAACAGTACTGTAAACGTCTAGCAGCTAGCTGCTTAAATATCACTTGGAGATGGGATTTTTCTAAATGAAAGCCTGAGATTTTCAACAGATTATAAGTGTGTGTCCTTGGGAGGTTCAAATGTATTGGTAAGAGTTTCTATCCAACGTGATAAAGATCAGAAGTTATAAAGATCAAGGGTCACCTCGGAAACTTTGTATTTCAAGATACAGAACACACTACAGTTAAATTCACTCAATAGATACCAACACCAGTCTCAGAGCACTTAAAACAGAGAAAAAGCATCCTTCTGCAGTCAAGTGAATTACAAGTATAATCCAACCAAACTCATTATTTTGCAACCAAAGCAGACAATTTAAAACAGAAAAACGACCTCCTGGTGTTTGTGCACATGATTTTATATTCAAACAGCCAGTCCTTAGAGCATTGTACAAGTGATATAGAATAAAGAAAATGCGTTGCTACAAGAAGTTTAATTTTTGCTGACTTTTTAAAATTAGATTGTATTTCTAATTCAGACTTATTCTTTACTGATGACAGAATTTTTGCGAGCCCAAGTAACTTACAGCCTGTCCCTCCTGGAAAACTTTGTTTTCTGATTCAGTTCAATTCTATTTTATACTAATCCTTACATCACCCTCATTTCATAATACTATGCAGCTACCACTGACAAACATATCCATAGAATGCTATCGGGTAGTAATCCAAAACCCTTGGAGGATAGTTTAGATATTCAGTAAAATTTTTGATTTATGTAAATTTTTGGAACAATGTATTTCTGTTCAAAAACACTATCAATTTTCAGGTATCTATCGATTTCTTTGGAACCTTCCCACAGTGGAGGATTTGATTCGTAAGATATAAAAGGTGGAGGACAACCAATGGTCAAGTATGCACTGGGAAATAACAGCACAGAAAGACTCACTTTGGTTTAACTGATGACATTAGAGTTAGATTTTTCCAGAAAAATCAAACTCTTGTCATTAGTTATATAAACTCAGTGTATGTGCTAACAGTTCTTCATTTTAGCAAGACTGATGAGAAAAGAAAACTATTTATTTTCAGATACTTTTGGGGAAGGTGGTTTTCATGACCAATATATAACCACGATGAATAGACATGCTTTGGCAGCAAATGACATTTCTGAGAGCAAAGACCCTGCAATGAATGTCATATACCATGATATCGTTAAACATATTTTCGGGTGACTTTATTCTCCCTTGTAAAAGCTGATGCATATTATGAGCAAAATTGTTTGCTCAACAATTATAGTTGCAAGCACATTCATAATATGCAGTACATTACAGAGCTTAACATAGTGCATACATTACCACACTATGGTGTGTACTTCTGGCCAGTCTCAGCAGCCTCAGAGACCGAGATAAGAGAACTGGACCTCCAGTCAAGTTTCTGAACCATATTAGGGTGATGCATGTTCATAAAGGGAAGTGGTACCACCCAGTCTTGGAAGCGAAGGCAGATAAGAATCTTATCAGTCATGTGATCAACCTCAAGCTTCCTTGCACGATCACTCTTACTTGCTCTGTACTTTCCCAGCTGCCAAGCATATCACAGCATAGCTCAAGTAGCAATGAGCTATTCCCAAATTGCTAGTGCCACAGCTGAATTGCAGAAATTGGGCTCCAAACTATTCACTCTAGAATGTGTCTGGGATATAGTACTGCTTCACTGATCAGAGAGGAAAATAAGAAGAGCTTTGATTAAAAGCTCAAGCCTTGTGCTTATTAAGTCTTTCCTTTCTATTAATAATTATATTTTCAGTTATAGCCTAGTAGAACAATTATATATACTGTGTATAACATTTTCTCTGCATAATACATAAACATATAAATACATAACTGTACTAAATTATAAATATAAATATATATATACATATCAGATTAAAAATTGAGTGATTTATGAAACCCAAACCTGAAATGGTTTATATTTCCCTTAATGAGAAATTAATTTGTCTAGGTACTATTTTGTTTGTCTTGCCAATAATCTGATTGATACCCAGTGTCAGTGCATCTGTTTTCTTGGAAAATTATTTCTAGAAATCAATTTTCCTTGCAGTTCTTTGGCTTTCTAGATGTGTGGGCCTTACAGAAAAGTCATTAACACTGTTGACAAATATTTTTTCCTCTCCCGTTGTCCTCTGCTCAGTAAATTGAGAGCTTGCTTTTAAGTTACTTGATGCTTACAGTAACATGAGACAAGCAGCATCCATCTAGCAGCAGGACTTCAAAGAGAAATCACTATTTCCCCTGACAGTCCTGCCCCATGCACAGCAGCTCCTGGAAGCAGCTGCGTTGCTTTGAACTCAACTTTAACTTTACTTCAGAGCTAACTTAGGGCTCTGAACTGGGATGTAAATTGGTGTAGCAAGGTGGTGTAACCCACTGGTGAGTGGGTGTTAGAGGGCCCCCTCTGTGCAGGCCCAGAGCATGTGTGAGTTGCTTCAATCCCTGACCACAGCTTTCTGCTTCTTTAGTTTGTGCTAGGGGAACTTATGATTTTACTTCTGCCCATCCCCAGCTGAACCTCACTAAATTACTTACTGCAAACTGCTGGGGCACCTGGGGCTCAGATTTGGGGGACCCTGACTGATCAAATTAAAGTTCTTTGAGAAGAGGAAATGCACAGGTTTGAATATCAGTGCCAAGTAATTTCCTTCCTTGCATTTTTCGCCATAGGTACTACTCCCCTGACCATCCGTGCTCTACGTCTATTGATTTCTGCTGCTCTTGAGCTATATTTAGGATTAAACCAGCTCATTCCTTCTGAGAGGAAACTGGCTGTGGTTATATAGATTATTGCCCTGGGAGCTGTAATGCAGTCTTCACCTTACTTCAAGCACTTTGAACTGAGGAAACAGATGGGTGCCAAATGGCAAACAGAAGCGGTCTGGGTCAAGTGACGTGCTGGAGATTCAGCCAGTCCAGTCTCAGTGGGGACCGCCATGGACAGAGCCACTGCAGACCTCTCATTGTCAAGAGACCAAAGGTCCCTTCTTAAAGGGATGAGCTTTAGCAGCAGATAGATTCAGAATATACTGATAATTCATATGGAACCCATAGCATTATGAGGAGGTGCCTCCTGTGAATGCCTTAGGTCCTACGTTTCTTGGCCATGTGTGCCTGGTCCTTTCAAGGTGAAAAGCTTTTTAAAACATCCATATGGGATACGGGGACTGGGGGGCAAGGACGGACACAACTAGACTGATAAATATCAGTTGATAGGAGATCATGAGCAGCAAAGAAAAAAACACGTTTTATTTTCTTCTGAGGCCTATAACTAAATTATCTACAAGTGACACAAGGAGAATTTTCTGACACATTCTTGCATAGATTTTTAAACTGGGTGTACTAGCCCAGAGCTCATGCTCTCCTTATCAATTCCCACCTTGATTCTGAGTGCATACCTTCTTTACTAAGTCTGAAAGTAGGGAGCTATGATTTAGGTTATAATTTCCAGCAAAAAAAAATATGTTAACCTGACTAAGCAGAATATATTTTTAATTGATTTCTTCACAGGCCTAATATGATACAGGAAGAAAGGTCCCTTTCTAGTGGAAAATTATATGTATGTTTTATATGCTTTAGATACGTAGCTCCTACTATCAGTTCTCACCAGCCCAGGAAGATGGAATCACCACATGGATGCTTAACAAAAAAAAATAGTATTGCTGTCTTATTCAAGCCCCTCGGGATTTATTTGTGTAGGAGCTCCAAATGCTACCTAACACTTTCCAGAGGCCCCGCTAAGATGATAAAGGACTGTTGTATAAATTAACTGAAAAAGAGAGAGACCTTTCCTTAACAAATAAAATAATGCATTAAACTTGAGAAACATTAGAAAAACGACTTAAATCCTTTTTTGTACTTCTTCTGAAATGAGTACTGGCTTCCACAGAGAATTCAGTGGGAGAAAACCAACTTGCAGGAGGCATCAGAGCTGCAGCTTCCCAGGGTTTGAGCTGCATCGGGGTGGCCTGAGGCACCTGCCAGCAGCAAAGGAGGTGCCAGAGGGGCACTGCCAACTTTGCAAAGCCCTCCAACCACACCAGCTCAGAGTATGGAACCAGACAAATGACTAATAAACAATAAAGAATCATCTTTCAGCAAATCACTGTCAAGCAGCAAGACCCACAGGTTGCTGATAATCAAGAAATTGAGGTTAGCTCTTCAAGAAAAGTTGAGTCTGCTCAGTGTCTTGACTGCCAGTTCAGGGGGGTCTGAACAGGGGCATAAACAGAAATGTGTATAAATAGCAAAGATAAAGAAAAGAGGCAGAAATCCCAGAACTGAGAGGATCTAGAAAACTAAATGCAAGTCTACAGTACACATGGGATATTTGATTTGTTAAACATCAATTCACATTTACCTATACTGGGAAAGCATTACTATTTCTCACGTTATGGACACAATCATACCTAGGCAAAGATCCCATGTGCAAAATGGCAATACATTTCATAAACCCTTTAGTTTGTATTGCTTTCATTATTTATGTACCTTTCAAACAGATCTATCGGGTCATCCCTAAACGCGCAATCTCTCTAATTTACCCCATTTAATATTCCTTGTAATGATGATCATAGTTTCTATGTTTGCAGTGTATTCCTGGGGTTGGAGACACCTTAATGTGCCAGACAACAGCTTACCATGGAAGGTCACAGAGCAGGGAAGATACTGTGGTGCTGCAGAGCAGCCTCATGGGATGCGCCTACCGGGCCCCAAAGGTCCTGCTCCACCCTATGACCCAAAGAGCCAAATTCAGGCAGCACGGCATAATCTAATACAGGGAAGCAGGAAACATTAAAAAGATTTGGTTAAGATTTGGTGCAACTTCTGTGGGTTGACAGGGTCTTCGTTGCTTAGATGAAAAGAAATAAATTGCAGTCATGAAGAAGGAAATCGGTCTTCTAGTTTTGGTTATTGCATAACTCATTTGCAGGAGTGCAATGGCTACAATAGTGCAGCTACATCATTTTATACAGACTGAGGATCTGTCCATTCAGTATAATTTAGCAATTTTCCAACCCCTTATTCAGCAGAACGTAGTCTGATGTGACCTTTTGCACGAACCTCCAAAGGCCACAGAAACTGAATACTTCCAAGCTGACCATCTGACTTATCCTTGTGAAAAGTTACTCTGTATTAAAAGGTCAAAAGAAAAAGAAAAGAAAAGGCTCCTCAGCAGGGAGCTGCCCTTTGGGATGTTAGGTAATTTAAATTAACTGGCATCATGCTGAGTAGCTTACATTTCTATATCTGTATGTGAGTGGGAACAGCTAAGGTTAAAGGGTCAGCCTCTTCTTCAGCAGGAAGACATCCCTTAGCTGCTCCTACCTCAGTGAGCACAATGCTGAACACCAGCGGTTTCTTTTGGGGTCTGTTCCTGCATTCTGCATGTCATGGCAGAGAAGCTGAAAATGTTAATGCAACTTTTTACAAAAGTAAAAATAGATTTCTTTTCCCTGACTGTTACTTTCCAGGGTTCGTTGTCAGAGTTGCTCAGCATCCTCACAGTTCTACTCAGGATATAATGCCGAGTCCCTATAGGTAGGAGGATATTTTGTAGGACAGCTAATATTAACTTCTGCAGCTACTTCAGTGGGGAAGTTTGTAGTAAATGGGAAGAACAGAAGCTATTAGGAGCTCGTTTAAACATATGACCTCTAGCTATTAAATTAGGAAAATAAATTGCAAAAGTGAAATAAGCTATCTGCTAACAGCACAGGCGGAATTTAAATGGTCTTGTAGCCTTTCCTCACAGGTCTGGGAGTCAGGGTCCCTGGCACTGTATCAGGCTTTCTATGTGACACTGAGATTCTGCGGGCTCTGCCCATTATGAGTAAAATGGAAGAAGTAATAATTTCAAGTGATTTTGCAAAAATCCACTAATTTATTTTTGGAAAGTACTTTGATGCTCATGTATAAAATCAGCATATTGCTTCAGAAGTGTAAGAAGCAGTTCCAGAGGTTTTGTTCTCATTCAGATGCAGCGGCAGGATTTTTGCATATGCTTTATCCTTACCTCTCTTCTTTCCCATGGGATAGGAGAGGAGACAATTTGTATGAGTTTTTGAGTTTTAGGGATTTAATTGTTTTTCATATATGAACAATGTGCCATACATTTCACAAGGACAAAAAAGCAACAGAAAAACATTTTTCACTTGGAAGGAAGGACAGGTTGATATTCCAAGCCAGAATCAGTGAAGTTTGTGATGAATAAATGACTTACCTATTCATTCAGTGATTAATTGAAATTACCACTAAGAAACACAAAAATTATTAAGACATTTTGTACAGAACATGGCTGCTAGTACAGCTCATGAGTTAGCCACAGAATAACTCAGTAGCCTCCTTACATACATTTAGCAATTTAAAAAATTTCCTTCAAAGGTTTCTCAAATTATTTTTTTTTCAATGCACTTCCTGAGACCACACAATGCAGTGTGGCAAATTAACATACTGTTCAGGTTTTTAAGTTATTTGGTTCCACTTGGTGTTTCACACCACATCAGAGGTGTGCATTATCTCACTGTAACATGGTCCTGCCATGTCTTCTTGCATAGTTAACTTCTTGCATACCAACTAAATCAGTTAATGGATATATGACTGATAAGTTTATTAATAGAAGGCAGGTCAAACTGATTCAGAGGCATTAGCATATCTCTAAGCAGAAGATTGCATTAGAGACTGAGGGCAGGACTGTTTATTTGTGTAATGCCCTATCACTGAACTACTGACTAGTGCTGTTTTGTAACTCAAGGAATCTTCGTACTATTCTTGCAAAACTGAGGATGAAGTGTACCATAGCCTTCAAAATGCTATATACATTAGGATTCAGCCAGTAACCAACTGCAAATGCAGCTGGGGGATAGAGAAGTGAAGTTTGAGGAACGCAAGCAATTAAATTTATGCCACAGCTTTAAATATCTAAAGCTGCTCGTGCCAATCAACTATGTCATCCTTATAGTCAATAAACTGAAGGGTGATTCACCTCACCTTTACAATAGGTGCTAGAAACAGGTGAGATGAATCACCCTCCAGGTTGCCTGTTTGTTTATATCAGTGATTAGATGAGCCTTGAGTGGCTGATTTACATGAGAGAAGTAGAAAAATTCTACCCTGTGTAGCAGGGAATTGCCTGCTAAAGGTACTTCTCCCCGCAGTGAAAGGTCTACACAATTCTAGGGAGAGGCATCCCTGGGCTGCGTTCCACCAGCAGTGGAGCCACATCGGAGAAGCCGTGTCAGCACCGCTGCCGCTTGGCTGAGACACGCCGGACAAGCAGATTGCTTCACCAGCCTGATGCCATTGTTATGCACGCTTGCTGCATTAGCAAAATGCATCCCCACACTTCAGTCATGTCTTCCCCTTACAGAATAGATGGAACCTAAATTTGTCACCCACCAGATCTACACATGACAGGGAGTGTGGAAATCTGTTTTATCTTCCAGTGATCATTATTGATTTCAGTCTTGTCAGACCGTAACTTCTTTCCAAATCAAACTGTAGCTACTGAATTAGAAAACAGCCTACTTAACAAATCGTGCACGGGGATGTCATTCCCACCAGGCTCTCCAGCCACTGGGAAACAGACCTGTCATCTTCCTTGTGAGAGGTTCAACCCCCTGATGAATGTGTGTAGTGTCTTGGCCAAAGAAGGTGACTTATTTAATTTTTCTGTGATGCTAGTCCGGTTTACTTGAGGACTAAAATAAAGTCTGAGGCCAACAATACCTTAGCTGAAGAGATGCCATCACAGACTAAACAGCCACAACCAATTGCCAGATGATTACACTGAAGTTCCTGTCTTGATCTGTAGAAGAGAAGAGCTAAGATAAGCTCCTGAAATGTTTATCACAGGAATCTAGGAGAAAATGTGATAGCCAGACTGTGCTTAGACCTTGTCCTAACAGCCCATTCTAAACCATTACCAGCTCACATTTACCTGATTGTTACATCATTGTATTAAAATGCAATTAATCAAACTTCTAACACCTTTTCCTATTTTCTCTCTTTTTTTCTTTTTTTTTTTTGACAGGAGGGCAACACCTCTACTAGAAGTTTATCCAAATCCTAGCATGATGGTACTCCTAAGTTTCATCCATCCAGGCCTGTGTATTTTCTGAAATTGCCATGAATGCCAGGGGAGGAATCAGGTTGCAGAGCCCTTGCATTCACACTGTGGCCTGAAGCAGTGCATAAGGCAACAACTAACGAAGGGGTTTACTGTTCTCCTCATTTTGCTGTCTCAAGTACCTCTCCCTTAGGCTTTCATAGACAGATGGTTAATATGTATTAATTATTTTGCTGTAAATCCCTCTTACTTTTTTTGCCATTTTTCGAGTTAGTCCAGAAAACTCTTTGAAAAGATGGGTGAAATCTAACTGAATGTCCACACTGGAGGAAAATCTTCCATTTTTCTCTACTGTCAGCTCTTAAAAGTTATTTAATTTATGTTGTTGTAAACAAAGCAAAGTCAATGAAAATTTCCTTCTCCAAAGCAAAAATGCTACGAGAGAGCCTTCCATTACACTATCTGCATGGGAAATTGAAATAATCTGTTCACATAATCTGTGTCAATTGTGGAAAACTAATGAAGAAAAAGTACACATAATGATTAAAGATAATAGCTTCTTATCACTGATTCCAATTTTAGACAATTTTTATGCATTACTATGGGCGCACGCAGCTTTTCCATTTACTGTGAATGAGTCCTGCAATACTAAAACTAATATATGCAAGTGGGGCACACATTTTACATAGCCACCTAAATTTATATATGTTTTTATACCCAACTAATTAAAATCCCAATCCCATGACATGATAATTTCTTTAACCCTCTTCCATAACTTGTGATATTAGCTGTGATATTCGTTATATAGAGTAGAATTGCATGTACTTTAAATATATCACTGGTCATGCAGCATAATATTGGAATCAAATACTATCTAGAACAGCAGAGTGTCACATATACTGAATTTGAAGTAATTAAACTTTCCAGTAGAGAATCAAGCCTTTGAATACATTTTTAACTGATTTTATCTGCAATAAACTTGATCCTTTCTGAAGTTGACAACATAGCTTCGTCTTGGGAAAATGGAATCACTGAATGTGTTTTGCATCCTTTCACTGCTCTTCTATACAGCTGTGCATACCAAAAGAATTCTCAGTTCATTACAAGGTAAAGACATGAATAATATTCTCTGGGAGACAGAGAAGACACAGATAGTATGTCCTTGAATGTCCACAGGACTACATCTATAACGGGAGAGACACACAGACATACTGCAAAGGCTTTGCAGTTACACTGACCTGCATGTGGATTTAAGAAACGTTTGCTGAGGAAGCAAAGCCAAATGTGCATATGAGTTAAAGCTAATTTACACCCCAGAAAAGATGGAGCCCCACAATCTCATACGGAGATGTGTTCACGTTTCCTTGAATAGTGAATATTTCGATATGTTCTTAGAGAGAAAATGGTGGTATGTAGAGGAAATAAGTGTTCCTGCAATCTTCTGAGTATTCTTCTATGTCTAATGTCTCTGTTCTGCTCTTCCCAGGAGAGCTACACCGTTCCTGTATATCCATATTTAAAAAACACCAAACCCCCAAAACCTAAACATAGAGGATGAAAAGTGCGCTAAATAAATTATTTTTAAAAGTGTCAAAATTTGGAAATTATATTTTGAACAAGGTACTTTGGATTTCAGATGTGAAAGATATCCCAAATGGCAGCAGGGTTTGTAATATCCTTTCCCTCTTGTATCTATCAAAATGTCCCCCAGTCATGCCAAGTTGGTGCAAATGCTTGTAGCGGGTGCTTCTGCTCTCTCTTGTGTGTGTGACTGAATGCATGTGTGCATGTTTTACTGAACATATGTGGATTTGAGAGATCAGAGACACTTTTCCCCACTGTGCACTCGTGTGCAAATTACATCAGCAAAACTTACAGGTAGGAAGGATGATGAAAAGAGCAGGAGAAGCAGAAGTGGAGCGGGAATATGGGTGTGTGGGGGTTTCTGAGCTCCAGCACAGATTTCCTTGTACCACCTCTGGGTGTCTGGAGGAACCATCAGCCTCGGTAGGAATTACACACAAACTGAGGTGAGCTCTGCAGAGGCCCTGTACTGCCTGTTTGAGCAGATTCGAGCCTTTTGGCACAAAACGTAAGATTTGGCTTTTCTTTACAGAAGGCGAGTCAAATGGAAAAACTGAAAGGTAACGGTATTTTGAGAATTAAGAGTTATCTGGGGAGTTGTGTCCTCAGTCAACAAGCTTCCTGCAAAGCTGCATCGGACTTTGCTGGTGTTGGTCACTGTGTGTGATGTGTGCTGCTGCAGTAACAGCAATTTAAAATTAAAAGTAGCTTGTTTGCCTGAAGCAGCAGCCAAAATAGCAATACAAGAGAAGACCTGATTTTTTTGAAAACAGTTGGGGTATTCTGTAATCCACCCACCTGCACATTGTAATGATCTGATAAGTGTGGGGAAACACGTCTGGATCTCAAACCTCACACCTCAGCAGCGCATTGCAAATTGAATTAGGTAAATGATAATTAGCTTAAGCAGATATTGTGGCTGGAGCTGAATGAATGACTGACTGTATTCAGATGAAATAAAAGAAGCTCCACTCCCCTCTAAATTTCTTCTAGTGGTACTTATTTTCCTAATAAATGTGTAATGGAAATGTTGAGCCATCAGGAAAAAAGGAAAGGAGGACTAAATGGAGAAAGTGAGGAGAAAGGAAAAGGAAACATAAATTTGGGAACCCTGAAGATGCAGATTTATGATTCAATTCTTGAATGCCTCTTGTGCATTATAACCTGAGGATATAATACATTATTTCAGGAGCTAAATTAAGTTTAGAAATCCAGTGGATAGCTGGAAAAATTTTGCTGCAGATTTCACAAATACAAAACTAAATCCATACCACATCTATACTCATGAAACCCAAAATAATGAATATCTTTTAAGTCTAGCAGTATTTAAATTAAAATAATAATTATATTCCAGTTGTGTCACTGATTTTCAGACAGGTTCTTCTGTTTAGGAAGAAAATCTTTAATATTGTCTATTTTCTTAGTAAGCATAGAAAGTGAAGTTCTACATATTTTAATAATTTGGGCATGAATAGCTCACAGACACAAATATTTGCAGTTATAAATTCCTTTAGTTTACCTGGGGCAAAAATCCAGAAAGCTGTGAAACATCTTCTTGCCTAACATCTGTGCTGGGCTATGCTGTGGAGTGTCAGGAATATGGATGGATCAATTTGGGAACTTTATTGTATAGCCTGTGTAAGAAAGTAGGGCTCTACTGACATATGGCCTATGGCCTTCCAGATCCATAGATCAGTCCTGAGTCTCAGGAGATTAATCCTGAGAAAGAAACTAGAATGTTTCTTTTTGGTTCCCATCAAGAATGTTCCGTTCGATAATCTTTATCTACCATGGTAAATCCTTGTCTGATGCTGTTTTATCTGAGTATCTCAAATATGTTTCAGAATTTAATTTCCACAGCAGCCTATGAAGCAGGTTAGCATCACCTCTATTCTATAGAGGCATGGGATGATAAAATAAATTAATCTCATAAATATGCATAAGAACTTGGAGATAAAACTGGGAGTAATTCTGGTTTCATTGTGCCCCAGCTAAGTGGCTTATTCTACCTATTTCATATGAGCTACCAAGTGCAGACAGGTAAGAAATACTCTTACACAAACCATAGTTTATTCCCAGACTATATAGGATGAAGCCAATAATTTTTACATTATTTTCTTACAAAGAAATGCCCCCATTCCAAAAAAGAAGTATTTTGGAGAACTCTATCCTTGAGTCAGAACCTCAGCCAGTGAAAGCTGGAATTGATAAGTTTGGGGTTTGGCCTCTCCTGATCAAAGAGCATTTCAGCGGAAACCCCCAGCCAGCTCCACCTGGGTGGAACTGCTCTCTGTCAGGCACAGCAGCTCTGACCCAGCCAGCACATCCTGGGTCGCAGCTGACTCCTTCCATCTTCCCATCTCAGCTAGAGGGAAACACATTTCGAATCCTGTCATTTCAGGTTTCTCTCCTGGTGATTATTGATTATTTCACTGCCAAGAATCATCATTATGGTCCTTGATGGCACTAACATATTTAGAAATCAGAATGGATTTTTTTCATATGGGTGTGAGATTACTAGGATTATTATTAAAGCATTTTTAAAAAATCAAATTGCATACAATGTAATATGATAAATTGAAATAATCTAGGTGATAACTAGGCAAAAAATAAATAGCAAAGTACACAAATTTCCCAAAGGATTTCACATGTAAAAAGTTAAGAGCATGAAAAGATACAAAGATCATTAATGATGTCCATAGTTTTGTACAAATATTAAGTTAGTATATTTTAAATTTGTCCAATTTTGCTTAAGCAAGGCAAGAAACTGTGTTCTCCTAAAGCACTGCTGTGCTTTTATGAGACTTATTTAGAAGCAGAAGTATTTTCTAATACTCTGAAGAACTCAAATCACAATTTGGCATCAAAGCAGAATAAAAATTCTGTACCTAATGCCTTGATTTACTCCTAGAAAATTCTCATTTACTTCACTTGGCCAAGTAAGGATAAAAAAAAGCATGAACTGGATGAACTAATTTACTTTGGGAAAAGTTATTTGTTTAAATGGTCATCTTAGGCAAGACACAATTAGAATTACATTGGTCTTTTCTCTTTATTTCCAGTCTCCCATGAGTGTATTTATGAATCTCAAGAGGGATGCTTTTTGTCCTGTTAGCCTTAATTGCATTTTGTTTAGCTTAATGTTTTAAACAAAAAGCTCTTCCCAGCATGGTTGAATTTATGGATCTCAAATTTCTGTAAGGATGCAAAGTTCCTGCTATAAGTTGACTCTTTATATATGTGAACTTTTTTGGATCAGCTACATCTTAACCTGCAAATGGAAATTTGACCTTGCAACTCAGGGAAAAATAACAAAATGATCATTCCAAAAGAAGTAGGAAAGGTTTTAAAGATACAGAAATAGGATCCAAGCTTAAGTAACATTTTCTATCACTTTGATTTCATAATTCAGCCTAAGTATGATTGATAAATTAACGTAATAAAAAGCAGGACAACATCTGTTCTGCACTATGGGAATAGGAGGGAATTTGGACATTCGAGAAGTTGTTATGCAGACATTACATTCTACATGGGAACATATGAATAGTGTTTACAGTAAAAATAACTTCTGGTGCCTACTTGTATTTCTTTTCAAATGTACAAACATATGCCTTCCGATTTTAGTACACAAATACTATAACTTTTATTCTAGATTTAGTTTTGAAATTAGACTAAAATAAATGGATGGAGTAATAAAAAATGACCCATGTGCATGCTTTTATTTGTTGAATACTTTCATGTACCCTGTTTAATGAAACAGCTTTTGCATATTCTCACTGTACCTCCCTGATTAAAAATCCTAGCTTCCTCCATGTAATTCAGATAATATATGTGAGAAATATGTCCCAGCCTGGCACTGGTTTTTAAAGCTTTCCAACCTTGTATTCATTGCAAGTTAGTTAACCACTAATTATTGCTACTAATAAAATTGCACGGTACATTGATTTATAAGTAGGGATTGCTTAATTCAAGATCAAAGCCAAACCTTTTTATTCATATCTTAAGAGATGAAGGATGTAATTGAGTTCATATATGGGCTGTTAAGTAACTTGCATATTTACCTCATACCTAGAACAGCTTCCTGAGCTGGTGTGCTGGCCCCTTAATCCAGGGTATGAAGTTCAAACAGTAACACTACTGAAAGGGAGCTATAAAGAGAGATAGATTGGGAATCCCTGCATCCTGATTACCCAAGATAAGAAGGTACTTGGGAGTGGAAGAAAAGGTGGTGAGAGCTAAATTAGCTGTCTTTGAGATAAAAAGTTAATTTCCTTAAGAGGAGAGCCCAGTTAAGACACTGTCCCTTTTAAATCTAAATACTCACAGTAAAGGCAGCAGACAACTTTTACATTTACTGGAGATAATATTTATGGTTCTGGTGGTTGCCTCTGCAGAGGGGATGGCAGGCAGGGGTATATACAAACACCTTAAGAGATAAACATCTGCAGAAGAATGCAGGCCCCCTGTAAAGCATTGGGTACTGAAACAGAGAAAGAAATTGAATTAATATATGCAAAAACCTGCTTTTACTGTGAAGCTAAAAATATGCAGGATTTTCTTATGGAGCTTGAGAAATCATTATAGATGATCAGAGCGGTAACTCAGAGAAATGCCAATTACTGACTTCCCAGATTGCTCAGCATAAGTGATCAAGTGCACGTTGCAGCTGATAGATCTGCACAAAAACATTTTGCACACATGCTGCAGAATTCAGACCCTGAATATTGAAACCTATTTGTAAATAATTTGTTCTGATTTAAACAATGTGTTTGTCTTTGGAAGCAGCTGGTGTTTAACTGTTATACTGATTTTAATGTTGAGAAAGTAAACAATTTATGATTGATGTTAGCAGTAGTTCACTGTGCAGCCTCATGCATGCTTAAAAAGCCTTTCATATTATGGTATGTCTTCATACACAGTACAAGAAAAGAAAAGGCAAGGAGGCTTGCAAGTATTTGTGTCAGATAGGATTTTTCTTTGGACATTGCACTTTCTCCCCAGTCTGAAATGCCTTCTTACAGATGGGGCTGGCAGGAAGGCCAAGGTAGGATCCCAGGAACAACATCGTGCGTTTATGTACACTTGCTTTCATTTAGAAATGACTTGAGCCTCAGGCAACCAAATTGTGGAAAGTGGTTTCAAACACTGTTGTATCCTGTCCCCTCCCTTGCTTCCTGCCATCTCCAGCTACTCCAGAGTCTCAAAAGCCTTGTCCATTCTACTTTTCTCCAGTCCTTCCAACAGGATCTGACCAGAATCTGATGCTGGGAGCATCTTGGTCTGCAGCTGCCTCCCTCCTTCCCCGAGAGTCTGGCTAGAGGTCCTTGGGGTGACTGGAGAGCTGTCACCATGGGCTAGGCCTTGGCTGAGGTGTTGGCTTCAATGTCTCTCTGCCCTTTGCTCATTGAAATAATTTGTGGGATTTTTCGCCTGGTTCAGGGGCAACTGTATTGCTCAAACCTGTATCTTAAGCAATGTGCTCACAAGCTGACTTTCAAAGTCATGGAGGCACTTGAAGAGATTAATTTATAAACAAAAGCATAAGAAAAACCCTATAATTTTTTTTATACTTGGTTTAAAAAAACACAGTGATCCGGGTTGAAACTCAGCATTTTCACATTCCATTTCAGTCTTGCCTGGGATGCTGTTCGCCCTGCAAACACCCTGGTGTAGCTCCATGGGCGTCTGCCTGAATAGAGACTTCAGCCTGTGCCCTGTCATGTTTTAGAACATAATTTTTTCGATCATCTAATTAAGCAAACTGGTTCATTATAAGCAATGCTAAGGTGTTAATTCAATTCCTGCCTCTGATTTTTTTTTTTCAAGGTTGTTTACCTGTGAAGCCATGTGTAACTAAAGAAAATCCCCACAGCAAGTGGTAGAAGATTGAGAGAGAAGAGGCCTCACTACTGCATTTCTTTAAGCTTTAGTCCAAAATCTCCAAGCCCCCAAGGTTTAATTATCGTGTGCAGTCTAGTGTTGAATAGGAAAAAGGGACTGTAGCACGAAGGAAAGATTTTCACACTGATACTCACAAAAGAACAGGAGCATTAAATGAAAAAAAAATGTTCTAAGGTTCTCAGTGCATTTGAAGTGAATAAAGGGAAATAACTGTCAGGGATCGAGCAAATTATGAATGGAATTATAAATATTGAGTGTTTATACATCTCTCCAACAAGAAATGCATCTTTTGGCTTCCTGCAGCAGAATAAATAAGCCAGAAGTGCACAAGTTAGAGTTTTTCAAGCTTTCTTAGGCCTTTTCTTTATCTTATTTCAAATTAGGTTACTGGCTTAAAAGAACTCAAAAGGTGAAAAAGACCTCACAGTATTATTCACTTTAGCACATATGTGACCTGAAGAGGATTAAAGGTTTGTTCAATCTCTATTCATAGTATTCTTACAGAATTTTCAAAGGACCTTTTAAACAAAGGTTGCCAAACAAAGCACTTCTTTTGTTGCTACTTAGCTGAGGCCTATTGTCAATTAATAAGCAGGCTTTCACTTCAGTGTAATTGGGGCTTTCAACTCCAATTATGCTGCATACATATAGAAAATGTGAATGCAATATTAATAGCAACATAAATTTGTGCATATGTGTGTGTATACATGTAGATACATAGGTACATATCCTCCACAAACGTGTCTCCCTGTACCACCACACAATACCCAGGAGCAGGTGCTGTGTTCCACCCCAGATTTGGCTGCATTTCAATTGTACCTATAGTCTGTATCTCTAGAAAACGCTTTGATGTTTTACAAATAGCCTGTGTAAATAATAATTATAGTTAAAGCAGGAGCAGGAACTATGATTACATTTATTCCAGCCACCAATATATTTTTGATATTTTTAAGTAATTTTATTTTCTAAACTGAAATTTTATTGCAGTTTGAGTTTTTGGAAAAGTTTGAATAAAGGATGTTCCACTCCATTTTGATGAACTGAAAATTAATATTTACTGTCTTTCCAACCTTTTCTTGGATAAGCACATCCTGAACTGGAGTAGCTCATAATAAATACCATTTACCATAATAAAACAGTTATCTTTTAGGGTAGGAAGGAAATTTCATTTTGAGAAGAACACATTATGAGATTTTGAAAAATTATGTATTGTACTTATGCACTGCAATCACACCAGACACCTGGAATTCAACATAAAGACACTTATTTTATGCCCTCACACGTGTGCATGTCTACATGTAGAAAGACTACACATATGTATGTGTGTATATATATATATATGCATGTGCACTATTGTATGTGGAGATAAATAGATGTTGAGATAGATGTGGGTATATAGATCAAAACACTCACAAGGATTCTTGTGGGATTTTGACCCCCTTAAATAGAAATGATGCATCATTGGAGGAAATACATGTGACACAAAAGGATTATATCCTTATTTGCATAATTAATCCAAGCAAAGCACTTAGTGGAAGCGGAATAAGCTGACTGCTAATGGAAGTAAAAGTGCCATGTGCAGTGTGTGAGGCTGACCCAAGCTCCAGCCTCAGCCATAAAGGAGGGAGGGCTCCTTATCTACCAGATGTGGTGAAAGATAGGGCTGCAATTCCTCAGTGTTTACAAGAACCAAGCCAGGGACCAGCAGATACTTGGGAGCATCGAGTCTTAGGGCGGGTGAGCTGTGGAGAGCTCTGTGCAGGCCTGGCCTCAGTCTGGGTGGAGAGGCTGCACGTTTTCCTGGCTGTGACCACACCACACCTGATCAGCCTCTACTGCAGGGAGAGGAAACTTTCTCATCATGAGCCTTTTTTCCCCTTCAGAAAATCTGCCTCTGAGGATTAATGCTGAAGGAAGTTTTTTCCCTTTCTCATTCTCATCTTTCAGTTTTTATCCAACTATTTCTAATCTGTGGACCTGAATCCTTATTTTTATCCCTAATTTTTATTCCCAGGCTATTGTGAACTAGAAGAATTTATAAATCTTTGGAGTGCAAACTCATTACAGATATCTTTA
>QWTY01017534.1:0-20171 GCA_008033365.1 Pseudorectes ferrugineus | reverse complement strand
TTGGGGTTTTTTGGTTTGGTTTTTTGTTTGGTTGGTTTTTGGTTTTTTGGGGGGACTTTTCTGAGGTTTTTTTGATTGATTGTTTGATGAGAAGTCCTGTTTTCCCATGTGGTCCAGTTCTGCATATCTATTTGAAGAAGTGGTCTTTCTGCAGGTAGACATGTTTGGTTTTATCAGAAATAAGTTACAAAATAAATCCCCAATGTTATACAGCATAAGCAGAATTTCCCAGAACTGAGAAACATGTAGTGATGTACAGTGTTCTTCCTCACAAGTCCTATGAGAACAGTACTTGTCATACACTTCAGTGTTGCTAAGTAAATATTCATTTTATTGTTTTAATAAACCACCATCTGACTTGCACTTTTCTTCATGCAAAATAGAATAATTATGTGTTATCTTTGCAAATAAGGAGAATGTTAATTAGCCAGCATTGTTCTGAATACCCACTTCACAAAGTTGTCTTTGGTTTTATACTGATATCAGTTATCAAAGTAATATTTTCATGTGATGCTGATACTGAAGAAAAATTTGCATGGTTTTTTTTTTATGATTCATCTGGAAAATGATAAAAACATTCAGAACTATCCACAATTATATATTTGAGCAACTAGGAAAATGGCCAGTTCTTTGAAGTAATCGTTTTGCCTCAGTTTTTGGAAGACCCTGTCCAAAATGGGGCGTATAAAATTGTTGCTACAGAAGGCTGTGCAATCTTTGTCGTAAAGAGAAGTTTGAAAAACTAATACCAGGACACGTATTAAAACAAAATAAATTGTATCTCAGAGTGCCTCTAAAAGACCATTTTAGTTCTACCTTTTATATAAAGAGGTCTCAAGATACTGCTGCCTTTAATCATCAAATCTTTCTACATGCTCTTTTTCTCTTTTGCACAAACAAAATATGTTTCAAATGTGTGATAGATTTTATTTGCCTCAAACTGGAAAGACGAAAGCTAAAGCCTAACAAGGTTAAAACTAATCAAAGAAAAAGCAAAAGAGTCACAGAGGAAGGAAAACCAGATTAAGCTCTGAAGCAGCAGGAGGAAGCAGCAGCAGCCGTCATATCGTGAAGTGCCATAACGAGTGGTGACACAAACAAAAAATAGTCTCCAGGAGCAGTGAGTGACCCCAAGACTTTTATTGAAGCGCTGTAGGAGGATGCTTTAGAGTGACAATTTGTAAGTGTCATATCCTGAATTATAAGGATTTTCATAGCTAGAGCCTAGTTTTAAAAAGCAACAGGAACTAGATCCTTCAGAAGACATTTGCTACTTTCTCACAAATGTTAACAGGGAAAAAGTTGTAAACACTGAAAAAGCCCTTGTCCTTGTTTTTTTCTTCACATTTTTGTCTTCATGAGGAACTTTGTATTAGCACAGTTAGATGTCTCTGCAGAAGAAGTATTTTAAAAATAGGAGTCACACAGGATTTCTCAGAAGTGACATTTTGAGTCATAGAGTGGAAGCTACTCAGAGAGTCAATTAAACTCAGAGACACAGTTAAACTTTCCAAGCATCTGAAGAAGAGATAAAATAATGGTCCATTTTAGAAAGGAAAAACTATTCAAATTCAAGAGAGATTGATTGTTTCCTCTTCAAGCTGAGCTATTTCTTTTTGCCTTCTCCCGGACAAACATTGAAGAGAGACTATTTTGGAATCTCTCAAAAAAAGACTTAGCTTGAAATATTAATTTTCATAAATAAGAGATTAAGCACTGATATCTGGAAAATATTTAGTCATTTATACAATGAACTAACTTTCATAACAAGAGTATTCTTCTAGCAAAACAGTTTTAGATCTAAAGTCATACCCACTGAGAGAGAAAAGGACAAAGTTAGAAGCATTCAGTTAGCACCTGAAAAAAAAAGAAGAAACTTTTACTAGGAAATATCTTTGAAGGATAATTCACATTTTTGATTTTCAAAGTGATGGATTTATGAAAGAAATAATAAGTCTTGTGCCATCATTTTCTCCTTGTCATCCTAAGTGTCAAAAGTGTATAAGAATTTATGCTACTGATGCTATATTTCCACATTCTCAGACTCCTGACATGTTAAAACTTCTGTTACAATGCATTTTTTTGATCCCTCATGAATTGTACAGTTTGACCAGTTGCTTAATTGATCTGATGAGATTCGTAGGCAGGAAAAATGTATTTGGAATCACACAATACTTGATACTAAAGTTCTTATTATTCTTTTATAACTGTTATTTTGTCCAGAAAAATTTAAGACAAACGATCATTATTAAAAGTAATGTTAGAATTCTTTATTTATTTCTGATAACTCAGACATGTAATGAAGGTTTGGATGTTACCTGTATAATTTTAAAAACCTGCAAATACATTAACATTTACTGCAGGTTGAAGAATGTTAGCATTTTGATACTTTTTATTAAAAAGACTGCTACACTGAGCTCATAAGAGGGTTTAGCAGTCCATTAATAAGACAATATTTTTATGCTTTTAATTTGGGAATTTTTAATTTTGTATGTCTTCATTATCCATTTCCAATTTTTCTAATGTCCACACATGCAAAAATTAGGAAAAAAAACAAACTGAAGGGAAACATCATTGCAATTTTTTAAAAGGTTAGAAGGAACACCTAGGGAACTACAGACCAGTGAGCCTGGGAAGATCACAGGGAAGATCCTCAGGCCAGCAATGTTAAGGCACGTGCAAGACAAGGAGGCTTCAGTAAAAGCAAATTTTTTCTGACCAGCCCGGTGGCTTTCTAGGATGCAGGAACAAAACAAGTTGACAGATGTCATCTACTTGGACTTCTGTAAGGCCTTCAACATGATCCGACATAACATCCTCATCTCCAAACTGGATTTGAAGGGTGGGCTATTCTGTGGGTGAGGAGTTGGCTGGCTGGATTGGAGTGGAGCCTGGTGGCAAGCGGTGTCCCTCGGCTGGATGAGGCCCCTGAGCAACAAGGTCTAGGATGGCATCCATGCCCATGATGGGGGTTTGGAACTAGGTGAATGTTAAGGTCCCTTCCAAACCAATTCGTTCTATGATTTTGTGAGATACAGAGGCATTTGTGTTGCAGTAAAACCACTGCCCAAAGCTTGTTACCATCTAGACTAACATTAATAACAGTTTTAGTTACTGTTTCTTTCTCCCTCTTCCTTTGCAGCAAGATGTCAGACATATGTCTTCACAGACAGACTACACAAGTATGATTCCTCAAAAGCCCAGTGAAATAAATAATTAAAGACTACATATTCCATTGAAAAGTGAGCCTTGCAGACTCAAAGGCTTGTAGAACCTTTCTGAACAGATGTCCTAGTAATATAAAGTGATTTTTAATTGATCCTGTAATTCCTGTGAACAGCATTCTGTTTGTAAGTCAAGGATGTTCTGTCATTCTAGTAGGACATCCTCAGAAAATATCTTTTCTCTGTCTACATCATAATCAGATTTATCATAAACAGATCACAATCAGCTAAGAAGATTTAAAGGAGTAAAGGTTTTTGCTTGATTTGCTGTATGGTTGTTACAAATACAACTAGTCTAAACTTCAATTCACATAGAAATATAGATTTGTTGCTCAACTCTCAAAAAAGCAGTACATGATCAGCCTGTTCTGAAGCTTCTTTTGTATTATCTTGATTTTTCTTTCCTAACACACATTCCCTACTAAAAATTGACTAGAACAATTAATATTTCCAAAAAGGCACCAGTGTAGTAGATACAGGGATGTACCATCTGAGCAGGCAGCATTTGGAAAGACTTAAGGAAGCAAGCAACACTGCTAATCAAGAATAGTTAATATATTGCTTTTAAAAAATTATTTTTAAAAGATAGTTCATATGCTAGGTAGAAAACACACTGTCATGAAAGAATCTTATCATGTGTTCACTAAGCATGTGCAAACATGAAAGGCTCAGCTCCATGAACCTTCTTACTGTAATTGATGGCTAGGTTTCAAAGCTAAAATTCCTCAGAAAGCTCACAGATTCTGGAAGGGATCAAAACACATTCTTCTAGTTCATGCTTAAGAGAAATTGAAATATTTTTATAGGATTCTTGGTTTCTAGGAAAAAATAGATCAATAAAATCTGAGACTTTCAAATGTCTGGTAGAGCTTCAAATTTATCTGAAATCTCACAATCAATGTATTTTTAAAAAGAAAAGTTTCAGCAGGAAGATTTGCTAAGTGCTGCTGCTATGCAGGTAAAGCATATGGCACTTATGGGTGACGAAAACCAGGTGTAATTAACATTACTAAAACTAATTTTACAAATTATGAGTATTTATACTGAAAGCTTGAGAAGTTTTTTGAAAATAATCTTCACCAAATTTCTATTCTAAATGAGGCATTTACTTCCCAGTATGTCATCCTTCTTTAATCAAAAATGCATTTATTTTCCTTTTTTAGCACTTGGCATGAGAGCTTTCTACGCCCGCTCATCAGCTGGTATTTCTTGGCATTTCAATAAATTGATCTCACCAGTTTACATCACAAAAGTATTTTGTCCCCTAATGTTCAGCAAATGTTTCTTCAGTTCTCTTACATAAGGCGTAGTACTTAGTAGTTAAATCTGATTAACTTAATTGAATTTGCTATGAAATCCTCGTACTAGTATATGCTTCTCCCCATTCAATACTTCAATGATAAGATGAAAAATCAAATCATTCTAGTTTAAGTAAAGGAACTATACATGTTCTGCATTTAAGCAGCAGTATATGAGCAGCTAAGGCTCAGACAATGAATGTAAGATGCAAACCAAATTGCAGTACGAGCATTGTTAATTTGTTTTCTGACAAAAAAGAACGGAACCTTAAAATCTTTACCTGATCAGTAGAAAATCAACAGTTTCTAAGCTATTATTTTGGTAAGGAGGAAGTAAGACATCTGGTTATGCAAAAAATGCATTGATTCTTAGAAACTAAAAAAACCCTCTGGAATGGAGAGCAAGAAAAATTATTTTAACACAGGTAACTAATTTTTAGAGCTACTAGGAAGATAAAAGCTACTCAGGGCTTTTACTCACACATTTATCACTGATTTACAGAGTTTGAAAGACGAACAATATAACAGCCAAGGGACTGAAAATAATACTCGGTGAAGCTTTTCAAGTGGATAGGTTTTGTGATCATTTGGTTCATCTGTTTCATTAATTAATCTAACAACAAAGTTAGTGCTGAAGACGTCAGCAGGAGGAAAAGTTAGCCTCCTATTTTTAAATAGTGAACCAATGTCTCTTTTTAACACAGTAATTAGCAACATGCTGTGCCCTCTGACTAATGACTCAAGCTGTTCCCATATGGACCTCTAGGATGACAGTGGCTTTTCTGCCAACCTACAATTCTGCTAAGCAAGGACTCTCCCATGGCTGGTCTGGACACTGACGCCACCCCCCACCCGCCTGTCCAGCACCTGGACATTGCCACCTGCCCAAGGGAGAGAGGCTCTTGCTCACAGTGTGTCCTGTCACACATCATGTACTGTGAACGTCTTTCCCCACATCAGTTATAACTCCAAAACACACATCTTTTTCCACTCTTGCTGTTTGCAGATGCTGGGGTTTATTGTTATTCCTTGTGCCAGTCCAGTTGCAAACGTTTGGGTTTTGTCAGTTCTTTCCCCCACTAACCTCATCCCTGGCAGCTTTATTGGTGTGTGCATGCCCAGGGCTCAGCAGCAGAGCCCTCCAGTGCTGCTCACAGCACTTCCCTTCCCACCAAATGGGCTGCACACTGACAGCCACATCCATGTCCCCGTCGGGTACTGAGAGAGGTAGTTGGTGCAAGTTCTGCCCAGCTGTCCCCAAGCCAGGCAGATGTGAAAGACTTCTGAAAGGACAAGTGTCAGCAGTCTGGAATTGTGACACACCAATATGACTTGTGGATAAAAAAATCCAGTTAATATGGCTAAAAAACCCCCACTTAATATAGAGAAATAATAAATGGACAGTCCTAGTGACATATAAATAGACATTGCTGTATAGTATTAAGAGACCTCTACGGGAATGAGTAGCCAGCTTTCCCCAAAAGGAAAATTTCTGTCATGTTGATTTATTTTATTTAGCCAAACAAAAGGAAAAAAGATAATAAAAAAAAAAGCCTCTTCTTTTTTTATTATAAGGAAGAAGCTAAAAAGGAAAGGATACTGATAGAGCTTTTTATTTTCTTTGCTTTTTAAAAGGCTTTTATGTTAACATCATTATAAAAATTGTAATCAGTCCTCATATATTATGGAGTAACTAAGACTTTTGGCAATACCTTCTGGTTTACTTTAACTCCATTATAGAATGCACTATCAATTTTACTGCCTACTCTTAAAAGTGTGAAAAATACTTTTGCAAGGATTTATTTTAACTTCTTCCAAAATTGACAGTTTCTTCATTAAAATTGATGAAAACATTCAGCTAAGCATAGCAAAAAAGTATTATAGGAATGACCTTATGTTAATTAACTTAAAAAAAATAGTTCATAAATTACTTAAAACCGGGAAAAAATAATTAGAATTATTATATCTGACCACACTGATCTCTGGAAGATGTTGTAATTTGAGATTTTTTTGCTTGAATGAAACTTTAACATATTTCTGTTCCAAAGTGTGGCAAAGATGCTCAGTTTTAAACTACCTGAATATTGAGAAAATAGAAGATTTCTCTCTTTTATAAGTCTGTGACAGTAAAATTAATTTAATAGTAGTACATCCAGCTGTATGTTTTTAAGCTATCTTCCTGACTTTTTTTATTCTTAGTTCAACTAAATTTCAAGAGGTTCTTGGGGTATTTTTTAAGCTGGAACTGAACGTGCACAAATGAAGCTGACATCAACAAATGTATTTATTTTCTCGATTCCCAGACACTTTTGGCTAAGAAAAAATTGAATTTGATGATATGGTCAGTGTTGAATATTGTGAATAACTGACTTTGAAATAAAAAATAGGAATTAAAAAGGTGAATATATGCATGTTGATTTTAAGTACTAAATGCTTTCCAAACCGTCTCTTTGTATCACACTATTTTAGTAATACTTCACACTTTGCATACTTTTCAAAAAGTGCCTAATAAATGATTCATTATGCAAATGTTTAATATTCTAGTTATACATGGGGTTTATCTTATTATACTGCTTCTTCAAAAGCTGATTTTAACAATTCCTGTGCAGCTCATCATTTTTTAACAGCTCCTTAAATGCCACACAAATACATTACACTGATGATGGTCCTACAGTTGTCATTCCAAACTGGCATTGTTTTTACTTTCCCTTTTTATTCTCTGGGTCAAACTATTGGCCTTTTGTATCAGATTCTGACTTAGAATCCTGTCTATCCTGAGATTCACAGAAGGATCCCATCTTTCTCTTCAGCAGGACAGCACAGATGGTGCTTTTGGTGTGATGTGGCTGTGCTGAGGCTTGCTGGCCCTGCGCAGAACCTCATTGTGTGTGACAGACTGGCCGTGCAATTGCACTGGCCATGTGGTCAGAACTACCAAGATACTGCCCAGCCTAATCAGAGTCACTGTTCTAAACAAGATTCTGGAGTGCCCCCCACAAATGGTTAAGCGCTTCTCCTTCCCCACCTGTCACTCACAAAAATATTCACATAGGAAAGAGATGAGAAAAGCAGGGGACATGCAAAAGCTTCAGGTCTTTGTGCACACATTAAACACGTGACACTCGATGTCTGTCTGCAGGGACCTGCCTCACCAGTACAGATCTAAACTGCTGGGTTTGTGTAGAATGGCTTATCTTAAACACCATGTGCTCTGCTGTGACAGGAAGATGAAGCAAGATGATTTCCTTTGAGGGGAATTGGAGGAACCAGTATCTCTGATTTTACATTTAAGGTAGTTATGTTGAGTATTTTTTAGTCAAAAAAGAGGGTAGTAGACAACAGAAATGCATAGAGATTGCCACATGAGGTCAAAGACCTGCCACCTTCCTGCCCATATAAGTTGGTTTCTGGTTATGTGTACACAATGTAAGCCAGATAGTCTGAGAAGGAATATAAACCTATCAAATATTTTCAAAGCTGTACTCCTGATAGAGAGAAAAGTTTGATAATATTCATGGACTGAATCATCTTTAAATTGAAGGAGCTGGTTTGGTTCTGGACGTAAATAATTTTTATTATTTTTATAACCTATCTGTTAACTGAAACAGTCTGTCTCCAAAATATTCTGCTCATTCTTATAATGATAACTTTAGTGCTTTTGACTTTGACTTCTTTGTTCATTTAAAGCAGATGCTTTACCTACAAACAGTTTGGAAATGGGAAAGTTGACATTGGAAATGGAGATGTCTTGTGTTTGTCTCAAAATAGCAAATGGCAAGTCTGTATGAGAAACGTATTTGGGAAACATTTCCTTTTTGTCTCTTGTACTAGTTGCTACAAACCTGCTTGATTTGGAAGATAAATGCAAATCATTCTGTTTGATTTGCAGGCAGATACATTGAAAGACTATCCAATTTCAGCTAGAAAGTGAAATATTTTTTATTATCTGCCTCTTTTACATAACTTTGTAAAAACAGGAAAACTAAAATAACAGTCTGCAACTAGGAAGAATCAAAGAATCCAAAATGAAGTCAGGTACACAGTCTGCAAAGTGGTAATAAGCACATGGAGATGCAAGAACAGATCAGCACTGACAAGGTGGTCCAACGTGTGAAAAGATCAACCCTTCTTGGCCAGAATAGTCTACCTCCACACAAAGAGTGTATCTAGACACAAGCTCCAACATAGTGGAGCAGGCTGAAGGGAAATTTTCGGTTTTCTTTGGCTGCCTTGTCAAAGAACACTAGAAGCTACATCTTGACCAGGAGACTAAGAAGCATCCCACATAATGGATGTCAGGAGTAAGGGTAAGACTAGAGGTATCATAAATCCAAGGCTTCACTTGTATGTTAGTTTAATACTTGGAGTTTAATTGTCAGCAGATAAGTTGTCTGGTAGCTGAGGAGAAGTTAGTACATTTGAAGTCTTGGGAGTTGCTCGTTTTCTCAGTCTCAGGAAACTTCCATCAAGTTTCCAACAATACCAGCTGCAATTCTGGTCTTACAGTTACATGCCATGTTTATGAAACTAAATTAATTGATAGTAAAAACTTCTTTAATTATGAGATCCTACTTCTTTACTTAACGTTAAAATAAAAATAATTGTTATGTTACTTATGATTTAAGTTACGTAAACAATTTTTACTATCTGATAAGTAATCATCTCCAAGTTGGAATATTACCTACCTTTCAACTGATATCTCTTTAACATTCTTGTACTTTAGAGGTAAAATATTTCAGGTAACATGAGGGGAATACTCTTACCAACAGCCTATGTGGTAAAAAAATCTTCTCAGAGAATAGCTGAACAGGTGACCACAATATTTTGCACTAAACATTATGCATTAAACAGCATTATGCAGTAAACAACTCTCTTCTAAGCACAGAAACTACAAGCATCTCTTTCCCTTTACAACCCAAGAATCTTCGCACCTTCTTCTGGGAACTATTTACACTGTATTTTGTAGACACAGAAATGTGTATTGGCTTTTTTTGCTGTTTTATTCTCTTTTTTTCCCCTACTGATGAGCCCATCTCAAAATTTTCCTGACTGGAAATTAAAGGCTGGGCTTAAAGATATCTCCTTTTTTTTTTTTCTTTTTTTTTTTTTTTTCCTGTTAGCCTGGCTTATATGAATGGATTCCAGCAACAAATGATGTGAACCCAGTCCAGTTCTGATAAGGAAGAAAAGCAATTAGTCTATAATGACTGATTACAATGTTAATATAATAACAAAAACCCAATTATGAATAGATCAAGAAAAATTAAATAAAATGTTAAATTAATACAATGCAACCATTTATCATCCACCCAAGCATAATGTAAATATAATGCTACTAATGCCCTGCAATTCATTATTCCTGATGTTTTTAAATACTGCTTTTAAGAGAAGAAAAACAATTAACAGTGAAGAGAAGTATCATTAATGAGAATTTCCTAAAGGAAGCAACATGTCGAAAATGATAAAAAAAAAAAGTCTGCTTTGGAAAAAATGCCTGTGATGTGTTCTTTTAATGTTTTCAGTGACTTTTTTTCATTCATTCATTCATTCATTCATTGGTTTAATTTGAAGAAAAGGAGGCTGGAGAGTGACCTTGTTGCTCTGTGCAGCTTCCTGAAGCAGAAGATGTGGAGAGGAGGTGCTGAGGTTTTCTCCTCCAGATCCAGTGCCCGGACACATGGCAATAACTCACAGCTGTTCTGGAAGGGTTCAGACTTAGAGATTAGGAAGCATTTCTTTACTGAGAGGGTGGTCAGACACTAGAACATGCCCCAAGCTTCTTGATGTTCAGGATGTATCTGGACAGCGCCCTCAAGAACATGTTTTAATGTCTGCACAGCCCAGAAATGCTCAGGCAGTGGGACAAGGTGAGGTTATATCTTGCACCTGAAATATTCTGTTTTGTTCTAGGATATGCTATTCTTCACATTTTATCAAAGTAAGTAAGCCATAGACAGGTTCTTACACACACACACAAATAAATACAAAAAGGAAGTGCTGTGTTATGGCTTGTGCACTAATAGTAAAAATTGTAACTACTGACCTTGTCTGAATAGACATTTACTGAAATACTGCGACAGTTTTTAAACAAGACTAAACTAAGTTTAAATCACCTTTCTAACCTTTGGCTGAATCATTGCAGTAGCACTTCAAAGCATAGGTTAGGGGTTTTTTTCTTTCCTTTGAAGTATCCAAACTATGTGATTCTTTCATTGATTTAATTGATTTCATGAAAAAACGATGAAAAATTAATGCAACTATTCATTTCTATGGCATATTCAGCACCTCACAGCAAAACATTTTATGTTAATATTGTTTCCATATATAAATTGCAACTGAAATATATACATTTCTAGCTTTCAGATATGAAATAACATGAATACAAGCAAAACCTACTTATTTAAATTTCTGAAAGCCAGTGTGTTTCTGTCTGCTTCATTCACCTGCCTGAAAGACCAAACTGCCTTAGAACCAGCACAGTCCATTTATTCCTGACAGTTTCCATTTACTTTCCACAATAATTAAAATATGTTTAACTGCAAAATAAAGGAAATTATCATGAAAGCTTGCTTATTCTAATTAGAATTTTCCACTCAAGGAAAAGCATCTAAAAGCAGTTCCTCTTAAAATAACAAACATTTGGCTTCCTGTATCCAGCAAAAACATCAGAGCTGAAGGAATAAACTTTAGATATTACTTATCAGAAATAATAATAAAATTCTAATAATAAATTTCGCTCTTCAGGGGAAAGATAAAATTTTATTATTAATATTCATTCATGCACTGCAATGAACTTTCAAAATGTTGGTTCATAATGAAAAAGGATTCATAAATTTTGGGGCCTTTCCTATAATTCTTATCTTAGAAAACAGAAGCAAAAGCCAACATTTTTCTGTGAATGAAAATCTGACCAAGCAATTAGATAAAAGCATGAAAACAGAAAAGGGAATCAGGAAATATAATTTACTAATTAATGTTCTAACTCAAATTCTATATATTTTTCATGGAACCCGATTTAATATTAATCTTTGTCTTTCTTTATCTTCTGAAACTTTTAGATATAAAAATTTCTGCAAGATTTTTAAAATTAAGTATAAAATGTGTGCCTGTGGTCTCGTGGGGATATTACCCATTCACTGTTTTGAAAACTGTTGTTCAGTGGCAGAAGTGTTTGCCATGGGTGAAGATTTTTATATTTATTAAAACAATACTAAAAGTAGGCTGGGGTTAAAATTATTTAACATATGAAAGAATTCACAGGTAAAGGGATCACTTAATGACTGACAAGAGAATCTCAGCTATTTGTAACAGTTATTTATTCAAGACATAAAAGCTTTAGAGAGGTGTCCATGGAGCTTCTTCTTTCTAGACTGATAAACAAAGGCTGTTTCAAAGTTATTAAATTTGTTTATGCACACCATTTTGAGAAACATAAATAATCCAACTGTGGTGGCATCAAGTTCCAAGACACAAGATTCCCTAATGCACCACATCACCTTGGACAGAGAACTGACATCGGATATGTGTGTGTTAATGGCAAAATGAATGCTTCATCACATGAAGCTATTTTTAACTAATTAGCCTGACCACTTGTATTACTAGAGTTATGGACAAAATCCTTCAATAACTCTCTGCATTATTTCAGGATTCATCTGTTTTATAAGTGCAACACAGTGACTGTTATAACTACCCGAACAAAACAAAACAAAGCAAACACTAGCTACAGAAGTACTCAAGTTTCAACTCTCAGTGTTCTCCTTTGGCATATACTTGGCTTTCACTCCAAATCTGTATGATGGCTTCCACAAGTTGCACAAATATCTAGGATTGGAACATTTATCCCTTCATCTTGGTCTACCAAGAAAGGATTTGAAAGCTATTGGGATAGTAAGGGAAGACAGAGTGAAGCAGCTAACGCTCAAAAGATGTGACTGTAAAATCTTCATTTCTCTGGAAAGCTAAAATAATACTGAAAAAAAAAAATCATATTCTGAAACTTTTCTGCAGTTACAATCCTTAGTAAAAGAACTTGGAGATTTTTATGAAACTAAACAAACCTAAAAGAGCAGTTTGTACATCAACCTATGAATCTTAGTGTAGCTGACTGGTTTATTAACAATAGTATTTCTATAAGTACCAAAAAACCCTCAAACTTTCCCCAGTGACAATTCCTTTGGCATCTTGTACTACAGTATTATTTGGTGTCTGTCATAGGCAAAAGTAAAAACACAAAACTCCATATAGGGAACAGAACAAAAATGATGCAGGAATGAAGAGTCAAAAATTATGAGAACACAATGTAGCATTTTTGTTAAGTATTTGGTACTCTTCAGAAACATACAAAATAGGCAATTTCTGTGAAATTAATCCATATTGTATTCGCACATCACTAAATAACAGAGAGTTGCAAATATCAAACTGTGAAAACTCGGCCTTTCATCTTTTTTTCTGAAAAAATCCCCAATTCCTCTTAAAGAATGCCGAGTACAAAATAAAGATATGCCTTATTCAGCTAAGTGAAATTAAAATACATAAGATATTAAAATAAATTTCTTCTGCAGATGTCTAAACACTGAAGTTGAAGCCATATATTGTTTAGGTTGGCTATGTAATTTTTATTTTTCTGATGAAAATCATAAATTAGAGTAGTGTAAATGAGTATTTAACATTATTTTTTTAGAAATAATTTCCATGCCAGTAAAACTTCTGTTTCATCCTACTGTATGAAAGACAACAAATTTTAAAAAAATACCAACAAAAAAACCCAAACCAAAACAAAGCAAAAAACCAGAATGCAGAGTTTATAGATTACCTAGATGTTTCAAATGCATTGTTTTGAAACTGATCATACAGTAGAATAATAGCTGTGGCTGTTTTAGGAAACAATACAGCACATAATTCAAGAAAAGCAAGCACCTCAGAATCCCCTTCTGTCTTTCCTAACAGCTCCAAAACACTGAAGTCTTCATTCAGTCCCTCTGTCATCAATGAGGTTCTGATAATTTATCTTCTCACAGTTTTGCACCTCTTTGACTGCATTAATAATTCAGATTACTTAAATAACTGCTTTTTGTTATCCACAAAACATGATCTAAAATGTCATGCTGTCATGGAAAATAAATGAAACTTAATCTTTGCTGGTGAGAGGGCTTGGGACTTAGTAAGGGCACTGACATTTTGGGTCTTCTTTTGGAGGCTGCAGTGAAACCAGTCAGCACTAAGGTTCTAGAAAACAGAAGTTCCATGACAGATAAAGTTTTTAAGCACACTCTAACGAAATACAGAAGGGATGTGTAGTGGTTATTATGGCATGCAGTCTACTAAACTTGAAGGTTTATTTAAGATACTGCTACAGCACTAACACTTGACCATATTAAACTTCTGTTTGATACATGGTCCCCCACCTTTAGAGGGGAAAGCACTCTACTTAGACCTCCCTGTGCTGTCCTCTCTATGAGTGCATGATTCTCTCTATGACAGCCAGGCAATCTGGAATGGCAGTACTGGAGCCATCAGGCACAGGCATGTATACACGTATGCTGCACAAACCTTGGATCACAAAGTGGCAACCTCTCACTGTTACTGAACACAAATATGAATTTAATCTTCCTAGAAGCATAACTGATGGCACTGAAACAAATCCCAGTCTTTCCATCTCTGTGTAGTCTCTGCTGCTGAAATTGTACCTGTAGATACAGCCATAAAAATGTTGTAATGTCATTAATAATATAACAGGAGAAAGGTTTTCATTGCTCCTCAAAACTACCAGCTCACATGCAGTGAAGCACAGCAGTTGATAATGTGCACAGACTAATGAAGCATAGAAAATATCTTTGCTCATGAGATCCTGACAGCCTGAGCAAATTTTAATCAAAGATTGCTTTCTTCGTGCCAATATGTTATTGCATTGTTCTTTGTGACAACATGAGCAGCTGAGGGAGCTGGGGCTGTTTAGCCTGAAGCAAAGACAGCTCAAGGGTGACCTTATCAGTCTCTACAACCACCTGAGAGGAGGCTGTAGCCAGATGGGGGTCGGCCTCTTCTCTCAGACCACCCGTGACAAGCTGAGAGGACATAGCCTCGACCTGCACCAGGGGAGGTTCAGGTTGGACATCAGGATGAATTTCTTCACAGAAAGGGTTGTTAACCAGTGGAACAGAGTGCCTGTGGATGTGGTGGAGTCACTGTCCCTGGAGGTATTCAATAAGCAACAGGGCATGTCACTTAGTTCTATGGTCTTGTTGACAAGGTGATCAGTCAAAGGTTGGACCCAATGATCTCAGAGGTCTTTTCCAAATTAAATGATTCTGTGATTCTGTGTGATTTATTTTACTAAAATATATCATCAAGCAGAAGATCTCTCATTCGTAATTTTTCTTTTTGCATAAAAATCATACTTTCTAATAATTGTTTCTCAATGTCCTTCAGATATTTTATTCTCTATAATAAAATTATTTAATAAATAATATAATAATTATAATAAATTAATAAAATTATGAACTATTTTTCATAAAATTACCTTTTCAGCAAGTGAGTTTACTAGTATAACCATACGGATGATTTCAGTATTTTAAGAGGGTCAAAATTATATCTACAGTTGGTTAATTAGAGAACTGCTCAGATTGGACATGATCTTTGAAATCATCTGATCCAACCCTTTCCTTAGAACAGGACTAACTTCCCTGTTAGAACAGGTTGTTCATCACCTTGCCCAGCTGAAACACAAACATCTTCAGAGGCAGAAATTCCAGTATCGCCTCTGGTAATCTGTTCCTGTGCTTAAACAGCTCCTTGGAATATTCCCCCCCTATTCCCCCTCCTCCTTCTCAAAACAAAACTGTTTAATTTGATTTTCTTTTGCTGCACTTTATGTCACTTGTCTCCCGTGTTTGTTCTGTACCCGTCAGGAGAGTATGGCTTTTGTCTTCTCTATAAGTGATCATCATAAATCTGTATACAGCAGGTGGACATACATACCTGTCCTCAGCTTTTCCATTCTCACAATAACCAGATACACTTTTCAGGCTCTCCTTGTACACCACATGCTACAGATCTCTGACCAGTCTGGTGCTGCCCTGCTGAACTCTACTCAGTTTGTCAGCAGTGGAGTGCTACAAGTGCACCAGAATCCCACACAAAATCTCATAAGTGTGAAGTCGTTTTCATTCTCCATTTTTTCCTTATCTAGGGACAGTTCGTGTACTTTAAGATCTAATCATTGTCCTTCTACCCAACAGCCATAGATGGGATATCACCTGTTCTTTCTTTCCTGTGCTCAACTATGTCTGCTATAGTAGTGAGGTTGGAAGGCAAGTTTCTGTACCTCATCTGAAATACCTTTATTCATTTACCCTCTCCACCACAAACCGCTTCGAAGTCTACACGAACAGAGCACAGTCCTTGCTCTGTTGCAAGACCAAGTGGATCTGTGACCTTTACACATTTGGAAATTGGCAAATAAACAAAAGAGCTATTTTCCATTACTAAGTCTGATACCACGATCCCATTCCCATCCTCCTTAGAATATGACTCACTGTGAAGGACAGAAATGCATGACTCAGCCTAGCCAGTCTGAGACCTGGCAGTCAGTAGCTGAGTTTAAAGCCTTGATAAGATATAGTTAAGTGGTAAATGTTGTTCTTTCTTTGGCTTTACTTAAGAAATCTTTAAAAGCAAGTGTATCATACCAATATAGACCACATTTTTTACAAAATGAGGGAATAGATACGATTATACTATCTTGTTATCATGTATTAACCTTGGTCCCTACCTTTGGGTAATAAAAGTGGTACGAATTTAGAGTTTCCATATCATGGGACAATCTGTTTGTGTATGAGAAAAAATATTTTGTATCTTCTGCAGCTAGCACTTTTGAAGTATAATTAAGACTAAACCAATCATACTATTACTCTCTAAATTTAAAAAAAAAAAAGTATTTTTTCTTATTGAAATCTCTAAAAGGGGATAATTCTAAAAAATCAACTGCTGCCAAAAATTCAGTGTTACTTTTACACTATTTTGGAAAAAAACCTGTTGGCAATGGACATGTTGCTCCTCTGCACAGCATCACTCCTCTCAATAGGTTTCTTCTATAATTGCAGGACATATATAGCAATGGAAGCCTCCTGAAAATGATCATGTGGTACAGAACGTACAGGAAACTTCAGAAAAGAGAAAGAAATCACTACTTCACTGAATGGTCTAATCAAAATGAATCTGTTTTATTTTTGCTGCCAAAGCTATTCATAATCCCTTTTTCTAAGAGCTGCATGAGCCTTTCTGTTCTAAATCCTTTCCATTTTCCTTCTATTTCCTTTCCCAGATCAGAATCATTGGCTGTGTATGTTTCAGTGTGACAAAGCTGTTTTATTTTCACATGCAGATCTATATTCAAACACATTTAACTTGAGAGATGATTTAAGTTGACTCCATGGTTCAAAAACACAAGACATCCTTGGTAGGATATGTACAGCTCAACCAAGTGCAGCTTTTCTCTGTGCACACCCGCCCTCAAAAATATTTTGGTTTATAGTTAGCTGTTACTTCCCTTCATTTTTAACTCATGCCTTAATTTGCAAGATCAATCTTCTGTTTGTAGAGATAAATAAATGACAAGATGTCTTATAATACCACCCCTTTCCACACTGATGCTAAGGTTCCAGCTGCATCCTTTGCTTTGTGATCTTTCAGCTTGCGTTAGAATAAGTCACTGCTCCTCTCAGAGAGGCCCTAAGTAAACCCCACACTGTACAGTATGAGAGCAGTGATAAATTTAGAGGGCAAGGAATGGAAGGTGACTACTGAAATTATCAAATGAAAAGCAAATCACTTTTAAATAAAAGTCTAACTATATACATATATATATCTTTTTTTTTAGGAAAACATGCCCGAAACTGTAGAGCTCTGAATACTTAAATGTTATATACTGTTTTACTTGGCTTTCTTCTATAAAAAGCTGTTTCATTAAAGAAAAATATATCAAACCCCAAAATGTCAGCAGATGATCTTTTTATATTAGAATAGTTTTTCAAGTAGCTTGATTTTTAATTCTTACCCTCAGATGTACCTGCTCTTTTCTTTCAAGGGACATGAAAAATTAAGATTTAACTCCCTGAATATAGTCTGTAACATTCAGCATATGATGGCTGGAAGGTATTGTTTCAATATTAATTTGCATTTTGCCAAGCACTAGGGACTTAAAAACTTCAGGTCTACACATTTTTGTTACTTGCATTCCCTTTGTGCGTTTATTATGTAAATTACATTCTCATGAAACGGAATTTTGTGACTGAAAGACATATAATTAAGATTCGAACAGTACTGTGTTCAGTTACAGATAATTCATGCTGACTAACTAGAAGGTATTAATACTATATGAATTTATATTGTATTTAGCTTTTGAAATATAATTTTCAAAGCCAAGAACAACTACCAACTACTTGTGAAAAGAGGGCAATATAATCTGAATTTTGGTGTCATATTCCACTGAGGACATAGCTGATCGTCACAGATAAAACTTACAGATACTCAGGAGTGTTGAGACGAGAATCAAAATTTTTTGATTGAAGAACAGGTAAAAAAAAACAGTTAGGCAGTACACACCACTGTATACAGAATAGCCACAGTAGAAAAACATTGACAGAAATAATAATTTTATTTGGAAAAGGTATCTTTAATTGGCTTAAAAATGGGACAGAAACAAAGTTGTCATTTTTCTCTTTGAAGATAACAAAAAAAACCCACCACCTTTATGGAGTTCAAAGTATGGACAGAAAAACAATTTTTCATCAATTAAATGTTCCTTGTTGCATAGCTGCTTGTTCCCTGCAAATGTGAGGAAAACTGCCCTTGTTTTTTTAATGACAGAAGGGTGAGCCATCTGCATTTGCAGTTGAACATCAGATGTGAACAGGTGGTTGCTATGAAAAGTTTGTATCTACTAAACTCATACTGTAGCTTATTATGCAATAGCTTCTTCATAAGCTTTTACCCCAACATAGATACTACTCCGTTTTTCACACAGCTTAAAGAACAATCTCTAAATACATTGTCATTTTCTTTTCACTCACTTGGCCTGTAGACTACAGCATGAAAAAGAATGGCTGTTTTCATGTTGTTGCTGGGAAAATATGTCATTGAAATAAAAGTTTGAAATGCATGTGTGTGTGAAAGTATGGCAGAAAAGAGGGTCATCTTCTGTATTTTATGGCTGTATGCTAAGATGGAATCAAGTATGTTTACAAATTTCACTACTCCTGAGGACTTCAGTGGTTGTACTCCAAATCTTTCTTTTCTTACAAATCTTCTTAAGTTGTCAGCATATAATGTATTTTATTTTTATTTATTATACTGTGCCAGGTTTTGAAATCCAAAAATAAAAGTATGGAGATGTGACGAATTAGCAAGGGATAATATATTATTAAAACACTTCAGGGTGAAATTTTGATGCTGTCATTGTCAACAATATACCCTGTAGGTACAAAGATGCCACCATCTGATTTTAAACAAGCGCTCTTTGTAAAAAGCTATTGTTTTTCAATGAAAATAAAGCCAAAAACCATGATTGGATATTTTCTCAGATAAGGTTGCAATGTTTTTACCTTAAATTTATGCATCTTAAATATTGAGGTCTACAAAAAGAAAACCAGCAACTTTTGTTACAGCAGTTATACTAACGTACAAGTCACAGCCACTCTGATTTATCATTGCAGTCTTACTAGTATGCATCCTCCATTACTGTCTTCTGTTAGTTTTAACATCTCAGAGAATGCAGCTGAACCTTCCCTTAGTAGTTAAAGTAAAATGAAACTGCTTAGACTTTATTTTGCAGAATTAGAAGCAAAGTTTTCCGAGTAAATTTTGTATGTAGTCGTTTGGTTCCCCACAAAAACATCAAATTTGCCCACATAAATAGTAGACATATTTACTGCAGTTTGAAGGTCCTCATAATACCTGAAAACAAGGGTCATTTCATCTTCTTCCTGCCCCCTTCCCATTCCTATTGAAAGCACATACATAGCCCAAAATGAAAACTTTTTTGGGATTCGACACTGCTGTTGTGTAGAATAGACAATTATCTACTCTCGTAGGATTATCTACCCGTGATTGATTTTGTTGAGCCAACATAAGTACATGAAATGTATGCTAGTTGAGGACTATGGGTGCATCTCACCTGTATATTGAAGTGCCTTACCTGTAAAAGTTTTACATAAACCATAGATTTTACAGTTCATGGATGAAAAAGATAACTTATATTGTCTTTCTATTGTTTTCTCTGTCTTTAGATGAGTAAAATTCTGGATGCTGCTGCTTCTAAGAGCAAGGGTTCCCAGCCCGTGAGTTTGCATCTCCAATACTATTACGTTTATAATGGCAAATTTTAAGAAAGGTAAAAAGGTCTTCTTTTATCTTTTTGGATATCCATTATTGCCCTGTGAAAATGAATAAAATATCATTACAAATGAGTAAGGAATCCTTCAGAAATAAACTAGATAAATAAGGAGATTGTAGCGGGTTTAGTTCGCATCTTTTATCTTTTGTGAGATAAGAGTTAGAAGAGGGGCAAAAGCAGGCTCAAAACTTTAAAGAATATAAAGAAGTTTATTACTAAGAGAAATAAAAGTAAAAGAAAGACATAATAAGATATTAG
>QWTY01017525.1:6740-36917 GCA_008033365.1 Pseudorectes ferrugineus | reverse complement strand
TTTGTCCCCTATTGTCCTTTATTAAACTTTTTAAATTTGTTTTAAATTTGTTTTTAAATTTTAACTTTGTTTTTCACAGCATCATCACTGATACTAGTTAAAAAGCAAATTAAAAAACCAAACAAAAAACCCAAACCAACAAAAACCCGTACCCTCCAATGATTAGAGCTGTTTTTCTTATGTAATTAAACCAACCAGCTCATTAGCATTAACCACACTACACATTCTAATGACCCAATTTATTTTAAACTACAGATTCAAGCAGATCTGATAAGGCTGCAGTTTCTTAATTCTAAAATAATTCCTAATTTAAAGCAGCCTTCTAGGCTTTGGCTGCCACATTGAACCATGTCCCATTACAATTGGACTTACTCAGCAGACCAGTCCATTTCATCATGAAGAAATTCTGGCAGAGAATTTGCATGCTTTTGACTCAATATGTTTTTTATGGGAATTTGATGAATTTATTTTAATTTAAATCTATCTAAGGACTGAAATTCAAAACTGTTATGGAAAATGAACTCTTTCCCTTATGTTAGAGATTGTTCTGTCTCCCAAGGGCAGCATCTGGCAGATCATACAGTATGTTGTGCTGGAAAGCAGCTCAGACATATTTAAGAAGCAGACTGTAATTACAAAGGCAAAGCTTAGAGGATGATATCTTTTGACACAGCATTTTAACTTTTAGCCTTTAACACCAGTCACGTTTCTTGGCCCTCCTTGGCTTTAGAACTTCAGAGAAGGAACCAGAGATGCCTTCCCAGTAGTTTTACAATGCACCCAGAAAGTGACCATGCTTACATGATGGTGACTACCCCAGAGCAATGAACTTGTGCTCTGAGCCTCCCGATCCAGCCCAGGTGACAGCAAAAGCTGGGTCAGGGTGTTCTGGCCAGCTCAAAGCAGAGCATGTTCACATCCTCACACAGCATCCAGTGCAGCCACACATTGACTGGAGTCACTGGCTGCCACTCTGGGGTCTCCCTTTCCAGAGAATTTCAGTGCTTGTCAGTGATCCTTGTTAGGAGGTAATTTTGAATTTAAATCAAATAAGCTCAGGTTATCTTCAAAGAGGAAAGTCATTTGCTGAGATCAGATGAGATGGCAGACACTTGCCTTCCAGAAAAACTCCATTAAGTGAAAAATGACCTCTCATTAGTGAGGAATTAAGCTCAAAACACTAAAAATCTACATCCTGGCATTGATTCTGGACACACTTAGTAGACAGACTGATTTAAATGTTTACTGCATCTAATCTTTCCTTATGTGCATCTCAATGTTCCATAAACCAATTTACCTCAGCTATGGAAAGATCAAGCAGTAGAGATTCAGACTATATATAACTTCTATGCAAGAGCATCAGAACATGACATTAATCTCCTTTCTAATTTCCTAAGCTCCCATTTTGTCATACAAGGTGACATCCCTCACAGCAACTGGATGATTTATATTGTGGAGGGTATTCTTAACTATCTTTAATATTGGTGCAACAGCTCATCCATCTTGAAACAAATTATATATGCAAGATTATTTATTCAGGACAGGCAATGAATCATTAGAAAAAGGTCTTATTTCTAAATAAACACAGCATATCTGTCTTTGTCTCTTTGGTATCAAGTAAATTACATGTGTCCATTATGAGTATATGCAACCCTCCCAAAACAGACTGACTTTAAAGTCTTGTGCTGAAAAACCTCTCTGAAATAGAATAAGGACTTGAAAAATAAAACTAAAGGGAACTTATTCTCTTATTTCCACAATATAAAAATTGATAAAAGTACCACGACACAAGGTCAGAATTAGCAAAATAATCCTATGTAGTCTATTCTAGTCTTACAGTGTCAAGGATTTTTATGCTGCTTGCATGAAGGGCACCATTATGGTTTATCCTTATCCACCTATTAACATCTTTATGTGTAATAATTAACTTCCTCATAACACTGTGTTTTTAATAGATTTGAAACTTTATTTGTTATTTCTCCCAAAATTGATAAACAAATTGTCAACTGCAATTGCCTTAAGTTTCTTCTTGCTTATGTGTAGGAGTGAATGGGGTTGTCTCTACAATCCAGTGACCAGGAGTTTTGTAGGATCTGTCTGGGTTGCCTGTTTTCTCTGAGAAAGCACATCATCTCCTAGGGCTGCACATGCTGTGGGTGGAGAGGGGAAGCATGATAGAATTCTGACATTTCTTGGCTTTAAATTGACGAGGGGAAGGTGGAACTAGAGGATCTTTAAGGTTCCTTCCAACCTGAACCATTCTGTGATTCTATGAAATACTCTCTTCTGCTAACCAGTAACACCCTGTAACACAGGATCGTGAGAGGGAAACGAGGGGTTCCAGTGAAAGGCATGGGGTGGTGGGAGCAAGATGTTTTCTTTCCCTGTTAAACACTGAGCTGCTGTTTAATGTTGGCTGGGTGGCTTTTCCAAGGCTCACACTTGAAGGGCTCATTCAAGACCTCTCTTCTGCTTTTGATGATGTTATGCAAGGGGGCATCCAAAAAAACCCCCAACCCTTGTAAAGGCTGGATAAATGGTACCTGCTGCTTCTTCCCCAGCCCAGGCATCTTGGCCAGTCACAAACCGCATTGCTCTGATGTGACAAGCCAAATACAAGTCTATAGTTACCTCCTGCTTCATTCCCTTCTGGATGTTCACAGATAGTTTTGTTACTTTTTATGCTGTTTTCATTCCTACTACCTTGTGCTTGCAACAAGGTCCCCCCCAGCATAACAGCCTCTCTACTTTGAGTTGCTCCATAGTGGTAGCAACAGAGAGAGCAGCTATCATCATTGCCAAGGTCAGGGCAGCCATGACCATCTTTTTTTCTCCTTTGATTAATTTATTCTCATGATAATATTGCCCTCCATCTCCATTCCCTCCATAGTAATTGCCTCCTTGTGGGTGAGCTGCCTTGTTTCTTCCAAGCTTTCATTTTGCTAAGCTAATAAATCAATTTTCCATACAGGTGGTAGGGTTAAATATTGCCCACATCTAGGAAAATCAGAGATAAGACAGAGGTAAAGTTCTGAACAGTCTGAGGAATTCTGGGACGGCCTTGGGGGACTATCAAACACTAACTGAAACATGCAGTTTTAAAAGGTTTTGGTGTTGGTTGTCAGTTAGAATACCTATATTCCATTGCCTGCCTCAAATTAAATATACATCCAAGAGAGGAGGGTTTAAGCCCATTTGTCTACCTCACGGTGAAGTCTGGGAAAAACTGGAACCAGCAGTCCTAAAAGCCAAGCAAACTTCAGATTGGCCTGATCCAAAACTCGTGGGGGTCAGTGTCACAATCTTCAGCGTGTTTTGAGGCAGTTCTCCTGAGAGCAGCCATAATCCATCCCAGCTGGGAGGAGGGCAGAGAAAAAACAAATCAATTGGAACAAAAATCCAACCCTCCAGGAGAAAAATCCCCATGTCTTTATTAGGTGTCAAATATAGAACAACACATTACTACCAATTTATCTTCCATGGGAATTATCCAAAAAATTTTTGTGTTGAAAAGTTGGGGTTCCTGTTCTGTGGCATCAGTTTTCTTTCTTTTACAGGAATTGCCTCAAATATAAAATTCATGCCTGAAGAAAGAAAAATCAATCAAAGCATAATAACTTATTCAATAGTATAGACTAGTGCTGCCAGTGAAAATTGATACAGGGATAATCAGAATGATTTAGACCCCATCCTTTCCTGAATTACATGAACACAGCTCCTGATATAGTGGAGGCAGTTTTGATACTTCAGAATCCATACAAAAAACCATGGGACCAAATCTCCTCCTATATTAATTTTATGCCAGGGTAATTTCATACATTTTAATGAGATGACTTTGTATTTACACCCATGAGAGAGACAGAAGAAAAAGCTTAAAAACTTCCACAAATATCTTTTTTTTTTTTAAGAGGGGGAAAAGCTATAATGTGGACATCGTAATTTTCAGAAACATGATTCTTTTATTCTATTCCTTTGTGGAAGGATGATCTACACTACCATAAATACAAATAATGGCCAATGAGCAAGGTTCATATATTATGCTGTCAACAAAGTACTGACCTGAAGACCAAAAACAGAAATAGAAAAAATAAAGTTATAAAAATATTGATTTTAACATGGGATAAAGTAAATTAACTTTTGTTATGAGAAAAACCATGTAAAATGAAAGTTTCAGCCTGAACTATTTAGCTTTCTTTTGGTTTTGCTGCCATATTTTTTCTTTAACCTTCATCTAGCCTGCATCCTGGAGAAGGTCTCTCCGCTAATAAGGTTACTCATTCAGCCCTTCTCACCTCCTGTAATTTGCCTAAATTATGGAAGGCAAATTAAGCCAGCTCCAAACAATATTAACAGGCTGGTGCTACCGTCATAATTAAGTCACAGCAGATGCAAAGGGGTGATGGAGACTTGGTTGTAAATATATCAAGTGGTTCTGATGACAGTAATGCATTTTATTAGGGGAAACTACCATCATTGTTATGATCTAATGCCCATTTACCCTTTTCTTGTCCTTCAGTCACCAGGTAGCACATAAGCTAAATTGAATTCCTGTATGTTAATGTTTTTTTCCTAGTTAACTGCTATTAATATTACATTCTACATTATTTAGTGGTTACTCTTGCAGCTACACTTGGTGCTGCCAATAAGGCAGAACTACTTTTCTTGAGAGGTATTGGTGTCCTGCACTGTTGTCTCAACAAGAGTCTCATGCAATGGGCTTCACAAGAGACACAGATTCAGCTCTGCCTGTTCTTCCTCTGAGCAGCCACCAGTCCTGAGCTGGACCCAAGCAGGAGTGACAGGAGGGCTGTGTGGAATAAGGATAGGGCTGTGAGGAGCACAGGGCAGATTCATCTCAGCTGGAGGGAACTGTGAACCTGAATTTACAGTCCCTGGAGGTGTGCACTGATCACTGGGCTGGCGGCAGGCTCACTGCTTCCTCCAGCTATAATTTGTGAGCACGGAATAGACTGTTTGACAAAAATAGTGTTGTGGTTTAACCCCAGCTGGCAACCAGGCCCCACAGAGCCGCTCACTCTCTCCCCTGTGGCGGGATGGGAGAGAGAAACAGAAGGGTAAAAGTGAAAAATCTCGAGGGTTGAGATAGAGGCAGTTTAATAGGTAGATCAAAAGCTGTGCATGCAAGCAAAGCCAAACAAGGAATTCATTCACCCCTTCCCATGGGCAGGCAGGTGCTCAGCCATCTCCGGAAAATCCGGGCTCCATCACACATAACGGTGACTTGGGAAGACAAACACCATCACTCTGAATGTCCCCCCCTTCCCTGCTCTTCTCTCAGCCTTATATGTTGCTGATGATGCCATACTGTATAGAATATCCCTTGGGTCAGTTGGGGTCAGCTGTCCTGGCTGTGTCCCCTCCCAGCTCTTGTGTGCCCCCAACCTCCCCGCTGAGGGGGTGAGGAGCAGAGAAGACCTTGACAAGCAGCAAAACCAAAAGCAGCCACTAATGAGCACAGGACTCTAAATTTGATCTAGCACATTCCAACCAAATTTGTTGTTACCTCAAACCCTTAGAGCACCAGAAGGATTATTGTGGTTTAACCCCAGAGGACAATTAAGCACACACAGGTACTTACTTCCTCCCAGTGGGATGGAGAGAGAATTGGAGGGGTAAAAGTTAGTTGCAGCTGAACATCAAGGAGGAAGGGATGTCTCTCCTCAAAATCTCAAATGTCATTATATTTTACAGGATGTCCTGTGCAAATGGATGGCATACATGGACTTGGACACCTCAAATTCCCAGGTACCCAAGGGAAATGTCAGTACTTGGTGACTGCATAGTGCCCTCCTCTTTTGTTCTCTGCTGAAAGGCACCTCCCTCTCACCCTGCCTGCAGGCCAGCACAGGATTAGGACTGGGTTTGAGCACTGCTGTGCTCCAAATCCTGACCAGGAGGGAGCACACAATAGGCTGTTTATACTTGCAACATGCTATTTATAGGGTTGCCACATATAGCCCATCTCTTTGGACTTTAATCAGACCACCAGTGTGGGTGGCCAGCCTCGGAGATGTTGATGCTTTTCTCATTCCCACAGGACTCTGGGGTGTACTCAGTTCTGATATCCTTAATTTGAATTTCGCTTGTTGTCTTCCTGTGCTACCCAGCCTACACATCTCTGCTTGTTTACACTTGAGAAAGAAAATCTGCTCAGAAAAAAACCAAGGCTCTTTTCCTTAGCTTGGAGCATCAATCAAACCAAGCAAGGGGAAATGAAGTGGAAATGGAGTGTGACATCTGGGGAAAAGCCTTCCTTTGATCTTTCTTGATATTGTTGGTTACAGCTAAGGGGGAAAACACTTCACAATTCCTTCATTACTCTTCGGTGTGTGAAGTAATTGTTTTGGATAAGGGTAGTGGTTCAATGTCTGCATCCTACAGCCTGTGCTGGGAACAGCATTGTGATGTCCACATAGCACAAACCACTGAGGACAGCTTATGTGTTGGGAAAACCTAATTAATAGACTTGTGTTCATCCATACCTAGTATTACCTATAAGTAGTCCAACAAATTTTAACTTTGTCAGAGAGGCTGCAAGATAAAGACATGATTGGAATAGTGCAGACACCTTCCATTGCACTCCTTCTCCCTTTAGAATGTTAACTTGTCTGTTTACCATAATCTGTTTATGGATTAGATATGAAATATATAAATTTTACCTCACTAATTAGCTGTTTAGTGTTATCTGGAGAGAAAAATAGCCCTGCTGCCTTCTATGGCTTGGTCTGCTGAAATGCAAATCTGGATGGCTTGTGGTTGTAGAAAAGGTGCATGAAGACATCCTAGATAGTAGTGCACTTCTTATCATAATAACTTCCTGACACCAGGCAGTAGCAAATCTAATCAGAACATATTTCCCATAATCAGAATGAAAAGAGAAGGTGTTTCAGTCACAGATGACATCTGAACTCTCAGCTCAGCAATTATGAACTTCAGTGACCTATGAGGCATTTTTATTTTTTTAAATTTTTTTCCTTTTAATGCCAAACACAAAAAGTTTTCCCCTGGAAGAAATGATGGCTTTTCCAGTCTAAATTAGGGGTTTACACAGATTAAGTAAACATTTGGCAGGTTGTCCTTTGTAAAACATTTGCAGTCAAATCCTTCTCTCCAATTAGTCAGAGAATGTCTTAGATGCCCTTTTTATACATATATATATACACACATATATATACACACACATATATATCTGTATATATATAAATATTCAGCCTTCCAGAGTGTGACAATCTGTACTTTATTTTATGTTTTATATGAAAATAGAAAACAACAGCAGAAGGCAGGTACCCCTGTCTGGAGGAACACATTACACCTTGCAGAGGTGGAATACCCAGGTGGGCAGCCAGGACCATGACTGATTTTATTTTCCATAGTAGCCTGGCTTGCAAGAAGACCACATCCCTTGTCACAGACGATGATCTGAAACAGGTTTATCACACTTAGATCACTTTCCACTTAGATGACCACTGTCTGCTTGCCAACCTGAGGAAACTCCTGGTGGTGCAGTGGCCCATGCACACCTTGGCATCCTCAGACCTGTTCTGGCCTCTCTGACTCCTAAGTCTTGGACCTCACCATCAAGGAACACAGCACCCTGGCACAAGCACCTCTGAGTGGTGCTCTTACAGTTTTAAATCCTTCCCATTCCAGAAATGTGATCAATAGTTCTGCCTCTCAGACTTAACACCCTGAGGTCTCCCTAGCTGGATGCAGTACTCTAGGTGGGTACAATATAAATTCACAGAAAAGACATATTTTTTCATTATATGTGCAGCAATATCTCTAAGGAGTTTATTTTTCTGTGGCCTGACTATAAGTGAAAAAAACCTAAACCACAGCAGAATACTGTGAGCTCATTGCAAATGTCTGCCTCCAATCTTGTCAGTCTGACAGACATCCCAAAAATGGGATATTGTTTAACTACTGTTTAGAGCAGTTTAGAATTTGAGAAGTTTTGCACCTATAACCAGAGATTGTCGTCTAAGAAAATGAGCAGTTGAAAATGGGCATCTAATTTTAAACTCTGTGTTTGGACAAACTGCAATGGTCCATGTCAAACCCATGCAGTAGAACACCTTTCATCTCTGGCCTCAGGTCTTTTCTCCTCCCACATGAGGGATTTTTTTGTTACTGAGTTAAAGCAAAATTCACTAGTCACTAGAGTGCCCTGAGAAACTCAGAAACAAAGGGATTATTACTAGTTTCTCTACAAGAAAAAATTGCTTCTGTTTTAAATATTTTCCAGAAAGGACACATTTTTTCCCAGGTCCCTGAAACAAAGCAAACAATTCCAGAGAGGATAGCAGTGCTTGTATTTATTATCTGAAAAATCTGATGTAGCAAAATATTACATCTTTCTATATATTTTGGCTGTGTGGGAGCTGATGCCATCAGAAATGAAATAACGAACTTCTGAGAATGTTTTTTTTTTGGTTTATTGCCTCATTTTGTTTTATGAATGCAGCCTCTAGAGCCTGGTTTTTTTCTGGCTTTCCATGTTGCTGTGACTGCTACTTTGGCTAGTTGTGCCATCACTTACACTGTAAAACCCAGGGGATCTATCCTCATATGAAATGTGTGAACCTACACAAAATGGATTTGAAATATGAACAATAATAAAAAGCTTCATGCATCTGGAAACAAATCAGTTTTTCCCTTTTGTAATGTAAAAAAAAGAAATCCTAAAAATGAGAGGATAAAACCCCAGTTTCTTCTCAGTTGCAAGCCCTTGCTGTAACCAGCCAAAGGAGAAAATTTTTCCAGCAGATGAAACCCATACAGGGACCAAGTGTACAAACTTTGCTCCAACCAAGACCAGCTCTTCAATGTAAGGAAGACACTGCAAGAGAAAAGAGCTGGGGAACTGACCCCTAGTGCCACTCTGACAGAGCAGGGGGCATGAATGCCCATGGCACTGGGAGAAAAGAAGAGAGATGAAGGAGAAAAATATAATTTTCTCTGAGTAAAATGCAAGTTTCCTCAGTATATGTGTCCTTTCCCTCCTCCCAAGAGCACAAATTTCTATCAGCTCTTTCCTGAACCTAACTTGATTCCCAGCAGTCCTCCATGCCCATTCCTCTGGAGGCCTTGAATGTATGCACATATTCCAGTTCTTGTTTGCTGTGCCTGTGCCTTCTATTTTTCAAAGCTAATAGATGAGTGTGATGTTTTATGCTATTTTATATTCTGGAGAAGTTTACCAGCAAAAACCTTGTGAAAAATTTCAGTGTGCAGCTGTAGCTCACTCACTGCAGGCTGCCCCATGGAATCAGAGCTGTGATTTTCTTCAGAGGCTCCATGTACGGCAGAGATGGCAAACGTGCTCAGAGATAAAAGACAATTACAACTTCTAGCCATGGTCTGTAGTCTTCATCTGTAAAGTTTGAGACTCATATTACATTCAATAAACAGCCTCTCTTTAAACTAAATATAGACCACTTGCTCATGCAAATATGCCGAGTGGAGCACAGCGTTACAGTAATTGCATTTACAAATGGTAGGAGCGTGCCAAAGCCTTTTGGGAAAAGGTTTTTTCTTCCACCTGCATTAATCTTAAGATTCAAGACTGTGTTGGGATGAAGGGCTTGTTGACACCTCAGGCTCCTTGTGACAGCCCTCCATCAATTCAGGTTGGAGAGCTGCCCTGGGAAGCAGGAGGAGTGGATGTTTGCCTGCAATTCTCCAGATGGTGCTCCTGGTATGGCCTTTCACATCAGAGTGGAAAGCAGATATAAAAAGCCCTAAACTGAAATGGAAACACTTTACACCTTTTTTGTTCCGGGAATATTTGCACAAGAAGAATGACAGTGTCAATATGAAACTATAATTTAGAAAAGATGAATAAATAAATGTTATTCTTAGTAGGGCTGTGCCTAAGAAGTTGATTAAAGCTACAAAGCAAGAGATTATGGCTCTCCTCACCACCTTTCTGCTAATATTTATATTTGAGGACTAAAAATCTTATTGCAAATGCAAGTAGTTACATAGAAAAAAATAACACCATAAACCACTCTACTGCCTCCAGATCTTTCCGGTGTGAAAGCCAGCAAACTAAAAAACCTAAAAACCTGAAAAAGCTAGTAAAGGGGAAGATGAGAATTCAGCTTCAGAAGAGGCAAATACAAAATCAGCAAAAAGATGTTCTTGGTGACTAAGATATAATGTGGTATAAGGAATTTAGACTGGTTTCAGCACAGAGACTCCACGGCTTATTCCAGGGATGAAGAAGAGATGGCCGATAAAAGGCAGATCTCAGAAGATCCATCTCATCTTAAAGATAACATTGTAATGTCAGTGACAACAGAGAAACTCAGGAAAGAGAATAGGGGCAGCTGAATAACCTACAATGGATTTGTAAAACTGAACCCATTTCAGACAGGGTCTGCTAAGGCATTTTCAACAGAAAGATGAGCAGCTGGATCTGATAGGAATTCCCTTGCACTCATGTGGGGAGCAAAACTTCTGGCCAAGGGGACATGAGCACATCCAAGCAGTTCCTCAGCCCCTCTGCTCCTGCTGCTGAGTCCAAGGGAGCACAGGGCCTCCCTCGGTAGAAGAAACCATTAGGAACCATTAAGGCTAAGAGCGAACTTGAAGACATTCCAAAGGATTAAACAGAAGCGTGAGGATGGTTGCAAATAAAACCAAATGAGATTTTAAGCAGTCTGCAGCTTGATGGCACATTCCCTGAGCCACATGAGGCAATAATGGATCTTGGGGAAGGTAAAGACAGAGAGAAGAGGTGTCTGAAGGGAGTAACTCTGTTCCTGGGGTGCAGATGAACAATCAGACAGACTGTGAGGCTCTGTGGCAGTGAGAACTCATGGAAGGTGGATGGAATAGTGAGCAGGAGGAATCCCATCTTCTGGGGGGTTGCAATGAGCCGTGAGCTGGGATGTCAGGGCAGTGTCAGCCTGGCTGTGACATTATTACAACTGCAAAGGGTGAGGGAAGAGATCTGTCTTTTTCTGGGCTGGTGGAACCAGCCAGGGCACTGGGGGTGGGATGTTTCTCCACTGGATATGGTGCTGGGTCTGCAGCAACAGCAGCATAACAAATCAGCATCAAGAGCTGTCAAGAGGACACTGTTATTAATGTAAAGCTGCTGTTAATCAATTCAAGGAAGCTGCAAAATTATCCTCTCTCAGGAGAGTGACTGAATAAACGTGACACAGAGATCATAAATGGGATTGTTTGGTTGAACCAGTATGGGAAACTTAGGCAAGAAACCCTGTTTTTAGTCCCAGGAAGGGAAAGCCGTAAACGTAAACACATTTGTTTCTGCCTTCCCCCCTCAGTTCCCATGCTTTCTTTTCCTCCCAACTTCTCACTGGCCGCAATGGCACATGGAGAAAATACAAGTACAACCTTGCTGTGTCCATATCAAAGAGACCTTTTCCATGGATTTCTAGGGCAGAAGGGTCAAGCCAAACTTCCCTGTGCGCTCTCCACATGGCCAGAGCCAAGTTAGGGCCCTTCTGCTTCCCTGGGTGCATGATCACTGGCAAAACAGAGAAAGTGAGATGCCGAGAACAGTGAGGGGAAAAGTACAGCAGAGAAAGTCCCTCCACGTGGGTGATCTTGGGAGGTGTCTATATATAAACATCAGGCAAGATGAGGAGGAAGAATGAGGAGAGGACCATGATAGGGAGAAATGGAAGGATATGCAGATGTAAAGAAACATGAGAAGGAGTTTCAGCTGCCCTGAGCCTTGGGGAAAGAGTGAGCACAGTAGCAAGGATGCTGCTGATCTCATTAAACCAGGAATCTCCAAGCTCTGTGGCATAGGTGTGCTGAGATATTGCTGTTGTCTGTAGCTCTGGGATGGCTTTTTGCCGGAGTTAGGTGGAAATACTCAGAGAACAGAACATGGCCAGCTTTCAACTCATCCCAGGCCAGCTCAGTCTCCTGAGCAGCTGCCCAGGCTGCAGGACATGTGTGACCTCACAGGACATGGGGACTGAGAGCACCTCACCAGCTGCCCACAGCAGACACTTGCAGGCAGCATCCTCAGCCTGAGAGGGTGCAATGTGCTTGGGAAATGGCACTCATGTACAATGAAACATATGACTGTCCTGTCAGACATGCCCTGAGCCCTCTGGACATTGTTTTCTCTGCAAAGACCCGTGTCTCTCCACCTCAGAGTCCTTTCGTGAGGCCAGACCAACAAAAAGAGTTTATAAATGCAGCAGTTGTAAACTCAGGTCAGACCACGCCAGTGCCCAAGAAATTCAGAGTGAGTTGTAGATGTGCAATATATAGATTCAAATACGCCATCTACTTAATTTCAAGCAAATCTTTCTCTCCAGGTCAAAAACACTAAATAAAAGCTGCTGTAGTGCCTGAGGTTTTCAGTTTCTCTAATGGTAGAAAGCAGACCAGCCTCTTAGGGATTTTTCTAATTGGCAGAAGGTGATTAAACAGAGAGCAGTGAGACAGGAAGTGCCCCAGGTGTTAAATACTTAAAACTGTTTTGTGCCATTGTGAGTAAATGGAATCGATGCTCTGTATCATTATTTAAACACTGTAATTAAATTTGGAAATTCAGGTGCTTAATGTTCCCTCTGGTCCACAGCCAGAAAAAATTACGGTCAAAGGAGAAGGGGCCAATAAACCAAGAAGGCATCTGAGGTACGCTGGAGATCAGAGGAGAAATTAGTTCCTGGGTACTAATTGAAATCAGTGGACATAAAGTGATGCCCAGTGAATCTCAGGGAGCTGAGAGTGGTTTGCTTTCATTTTGTGTTGGTTGGGAGTGAGGTTTTCTGGGACTCTGCTTCCACCTTGGGTGGCTTCTCCATCATCTATGTTGAAGTGACCATGGTGCTACCTTGGGGAGGGTTTTGCAGTAATATTTACCATGAAAGGCTGTTGTTCTCCATGGCATCAGCCAAAGTGAAATGCGTTTTCAAACTTTCACTAGCAGAAGAGAGTGACATCACTGTTTCTCGTGACGAACTCCTGCTCCTGGATGGACCTGCTTCTGTCCTTGAGCAGACAGTCACAGCTCTCAGATGGCCCTTGAGAACTTTCCTGATTGCTCCCCAGCAAGGGACAGCAAAGACTCACTTTGGCACCTCTGCACCTCAGTCCTCGGTGGGTCTGAGCTGATTATGTAGATAAGGGACAGAGAGAACATCTGACATGGTCTCAGCCCAGTACTTACTATACTTACTTACTTAGAAAATAGCAGACTTGGTCTAAATTATGCTGTTGAAGCAATTTTTGTGCCTTCTTTAGATGGATGCACCTGTAACCACAGACTGAATAGGGATCATTACGTCACCTTCCCTGGATATTGCCTTCTGGGTAATCCACTTTCCTACACAGTAGGAACATTGGTTTCATGGCCCCATTTTTAATAAGACAGAGTAGGGGCATGATGGTAATATTTCTGCTTCCATCACCTACACAGGATAATTAGGTTGGTTCCCTACAGGTAGCCTAATAGCTAGGTACTGATGCCAAGGAAATCCATAGTGAAAACAAACTTTGATCATCAAGGCCAGCTGAATGTTCCGGCTGCGAAGTCTTCAAATCAAGAATGTGAAATTCCCTGGAAGTTACTGGTTGGGCAACTTACTGAGTTCAGCATAGAAGTGGAAGAGTGAAATGTGCCTGGTAGTAGGATGAGGTCAAATTAACTGATCAAACAGTCCTCACCTGTGACAATCTGAGTCATTGGTGCAAAAGTTTTTGCAGCCTCTGAATTTGTGATGCAATGCTGGATTAAGGTTTTTTTTATTTCAAGGTTAATAGATAAAGATAATTGGTGCCAACCTTTTGAAAGCAAACTTCGTATCATATATAAGTCCAGGACAGCAAATTGTTCAGTCATATTTATGCTACTTGTGGCAAAACTGCCTCCCATTGCTTGAAAAATTGTGGAACAAGGTTTGTAAGAGGTTTTCTTATTTTCATCCAATCAGTTTTAAGGTCAAGCTCTGTAATTTGCCATTGACAACATTTTTAGCTATTTTGAAGAGCTGGGAAAATAGGGAAGTTTGTGGTTTTCAACGTGTTGTCCTACCAGCTCTTCATTCAGAGACGTAAGTGTCCTCATTCAATTTGCATTTTTCTTAGCATATTATTTTAACAGGTATAGCTGTCTTTAGCAATCCACTCTAGGGGAAGAAATTATAGATCAAAGAAAATTACAATATGAATTTCAGAAAGATACCTTTAAGCAGTTTCTGTAGAGATGAGATTGCCTGCTAGAGATGATTTTTAGAGCAGTTTCCATGGAACGTGCAAACAACCTTAATGCAAAATTGTGCCCAAGTCTCTTTCAGATGTTCCTTTATCTAAAACAAACAGCATAAGTAGCTCATTCACACCACTGCCTCACTTCACAAACAGAGCCACTGAAATCCTCAACAAGGATGGCAAATTGAGTCCCTGATGCTTTTTAAGAGGATTTCAGTTCTGCAAGATGTTCAGCAGATCCTGCAGAACTGACATGGACTTGGGTGCAATTAAGACTTTGCAATATCAAACTGATAATTATCAGGCTTTGATTAGTGTTATCTCCTGGGTATGAAGCTTTTATTTCAAGTTTTGATCTCGTTAAGTTCTCTAACTTTTTCTCATTGCAGTGTCTTGCAATAACGTAATCAAGTAATCTTGGCATACAGATTTATGAATACCTCACAATTTATTGGAGAAGACACTAATGAATTTTAGGGCATATTAATTAATCCAATGATTCTTTTACATTTTTCAGGCTTGAACTAATAAAAGAAAACTGATTTTCAGATGCATTTCCCAATTTGCTTAGATATAAATACATTATGTACACAAATGCAGACATAATTCTTATGCTGCTGTAGTACAGTCTAAACAAAACACGTTACTGAGATATGTATCTCTCACCCTACATCAGGTGTCACCCTCAGATCCCAGCTGTGACCCTTAGACAGTGAACTCCTTGGGCAAGGAACAGCCAGACTCTTGCTATGTGTTAGAAAAAACCCAACTTTACCATCTGTTTTGTGCATATGTTTGTATGAAAGAGAAATAGAAGTAGGGCTTTTTGTCTTTCGTAGCAACACTTACACATGTGATTGCTTGAATGGAGAGATTAAGGGTTCCAAAATCTGGGATAGGCAAGAGATTAGGTGGGGTGTTCCATTCTCAAGGAATGTGGTGGGCGTAAAGTGGTTGCTTGTGAATGCAGAGCCCTGGAAATTGTCCATCAAGGATCAGAGCTTCCAGTGAGTGGCTCCCAGCAGTGGTGGCTGTGATAAGTGAGACCTCCATAAGCTGCTCCATGAAACAATATCGACTTTACAGCATCTCCGGGTGAAGCCTTGCTGATGTTCACGTTGATCTGCCAGACATTTCGAGATTTCAGATGTTTTGCTCTGGAATATTTGGGACCACAAACCTATTCATTAAATCATTCATCTGGGAGGCAGGAGAGCTAGTTTCTTTAAAAAAGAACAGTGTTTTAGAAAATAATGTGGGTGGCAATTAGCAGGGTTGGGAAACAGCAGACTCTAGCGTGTCACTGCCGTTTATTTCTACATTTCCAGATAAAGGTACTAGTATACCTATGACACATATGTGCTACCTCAGCTTGTGGCTGCTCTTCTGAAAAACGTTTTAAGACCACACTGTAGGAGATGTCTGCAAAATTATTCTTTTCTTTTTCTTTGGCAAGGGCCAGATTGGAGGAAGGCTAAACAACAGTCTAGCCTGGCACAGACACACTGCATTTGCTCTGCAAATAGAGAGCTTCTATCTCCAGCCCCTGATGTCTGACACATTTCATATTTATTAATACTACAGGAAAAAAAACCCTACATGAATGTTGTTGTTTTTTTTAAAGCAGATGTCCAATTAGCTATTGGCTGCTATTTTTCTCTTAGACATGCTTTTGGGAAATTAATGATAATGGAAAATTGCTGAATCCCCTTTATCCCAAAGAACATACATCCCAGCACTTTAGATCCAACTCCATAACCCGTGACATACTGTTGGATGCTGTACTGCTTTCAAGTATTATCCCCATCTCTGTTTTGGGGAAAGGGAGGGCTTGTTTGCTTTTGTACATCCACGCCTGCTTTGATCCATATGTAATTTATGGTGTGCTTTCAACTGTCTAGTTAACTTGCCTTCTGTGCATATTCTACAAAGCAAACGCAATTTGTAAGTCAGTTCTACAAACTTTGAAGAGTGCTACTTTTTTGAATTGTTTGATGGATTACCCGTATTTGTATAAGAAGCCATGGTGCACACATTGTTACAGACCATGCTTAATGGATTGGAAGCAGGAAGCTTATAGCACCACTGTGAACATGAGCATCCACTGTGTTTGCAGGCCACCAGTCACAAAAATCACCCAGAGCAAAACATTTGCTGCCAAGAAGGGCAGCTTTCTGCTGGCATCCGGGTGTTGTGGCGCAGTGGGAAGAAGGGAGGCACTGCACCGTGCCCTCGCATCGCCATGGAGGCAGGGAGCCTAAGGATTGCTGTCTGTAGAAAATTCCCTCAGCTGAACCGTCCTCCTGCAGAGCTCCAGTTCACTCTGCTCCAATTATTTTCATTCAGTCCTTTTCTGCCTCTGCCAGAGACCTTTCTTCTCTGAAAACCCAAGGATGAAAGATCGCACTCCATTGTAAAGGTAAAGGTGAGGGAGATGGTCCGAGGGTGGCCTCACACCTCCACTTTAGCTGCCTTTGGCTGCAACCTTCACGTCAGTTTTTGTCATACTTTTGTTTTAGTCATACAGCCCTGACTTTCTAGCACTCCAGAATGTGGGTAGAAGCCCTTCATATCACACTATAAAATTTCTGTGTAATTGAAATAGAAACTCAGATGTTAATTGAACTGAGATATACGAGTCTGGAAGAACATTCTTTTTCTTAACAAGTTCTGGGTATTTGATCTCTGCAAGATGAGTGATGAAACCCCACCATCACAGCTGTGATGGCAGATCGCTCTACCAAAGGGCATCTCTTCAGCAGAATTATTTTTATGAACCCTTTCAACTGCTGTCCCGTATGTTGAGCACACTTGGGAGAGGCTTGGCTGTGCAATGGGGCTTTTCATGCCAGATGAAATGGCAGATCTCTGAGGAGTGAATTATTCATACTGATACTGTGACCTTTCATTAATAAACTCAGTTTCAAAAATAAACTTTAAGGCTATTTAATAAGTCTCCCTTGCTTTTTCTGAACATCTTTCTCTTCTGTCTCAGGAACATGCAGATCCTGAAACTTCAATGTGAATTCCTGAGAAGACTATTTTTTTTTTTTAATCATTCCCCAAACTTTTTTGTTAATAAGTTCAGGAAATTAAGAAAAGTTCCTATACTCCTTTCACAAAACACTCCAGTAATTTCACCTTCCACAGAAGAAAATCACTGCAGCCCTATGTAATTAAACTTCTTACTACATCCTACTAATTATATGCCACTTCCTTTAGGGAAATTATTTTCCCAATTCCTGAATCATATCACAAGAAATATAAGTATAATAATAATAATTTATTTTTACAGATATTTCTCCTCTCCTACAACTAAGACCTGTTTCATTCCCAAACTTCTCTCAGCACTTTAATATTAAAGAGCTCTTACATTCTTATTAGTAAATAATAGATCTTTAAATTCCAGCTTCTTCCAAGTATATAGCGCTTTTCAAATATAAGGATTACCTCAGTATCATAATTTTTAAGCCAAATTTAGATTACTTGCCTTGTTTAAACTTCCTAATGCAGCACAAAGTTTTGCTTACATGCCTTTCTTTTTCTTACATTTGCATTTGCAAACAATGGGTTTGCAAATTACCTCCTCATCCCCCAGAGTGCAGACTATCTTTTAAATGATTGCCAATACATCTTGGATTTCATCTAATTAAACCATACTCAGCTGAGGATGTACTTCAGTTTTATCTTTCCTTGTGCAGTTATATTCTTCTTTTTACTAGGCTTTCTGGGTCAGCTTCCTTTAGTGCTCTTAAAATACGGCATAAATTCTGGGAAGAATAGTAGGACAATTTATTCTGGGAGTCCTAGTTCACTGTTTCAGAAGAGGTCTGGTGCCATGCCCAGTGAACTCAATAGAATGAAGCCTGATGATTTTTGATTAAACCTTTTGATTAAACCTGATGCATTCAACTTGGTTGTTCTCAAACCTTTCAGATCCAAACCTCCTCTTTCTTCTCCTCTTCAATAGCTTAAGCATTGACAAGGGCCAAAATAAAGGTAGGCTCTTTACATGACTGCTATAGAATACAGATCTCTCAATGAGGCAAAAGAGAGGAAGAGAAACTCAAAACTGTGCAGGTCAGAGATAAAGACCTGAAGACTCTGCTTCTGTCCTACTGAAAATACAACCTCCCCCTTTCCATTGAGCCCACATCCTCAAATCTCTCCTGAGCTGAGAAACTAAAGTTGGCTTTTCTCCTATCTTCTTCCTGGATATCACTAAATCATTCAGGTGAAAAAAAGACCTTCCCACCCTCTTGAGAGGCAAATGCACACATATCCCACCCCTTGAGACACAGTCTGTTATCAAGAGCAATTATTCTACCTCTTTCTAACTATTATGAACAAAAGTGGTTAAATTAATACAGCTTTCTACCCACCATCACAGCCTGAATTTAACTGAAGATTGCTGTCTGGAAAGAGAGCAGACTCATTTCCTAGGGGCCTGATTCAGTCACAACTGTTATTTTATTTACTGAAGGAACCACTGATAGTTCTTTGCTCTGGCTCAGGTTATGGACAATGTGGCTGGGTTCAGAAAGGGGAACTGGATTATCCCATTGCTGAATTTTTAGGTATCTATCTATGTGAGCTACTTTCATTCTTAGTGCATGTCTTGGCATTCAGAATTCATAGAAGGCTTGGGTATTGTTAGATGTCCAGGAACAGGAGCCACAGAGGTTCATGTGCTGTGCTTAAACATCACCAATAGGATGCATTAAGGTAAAGCTTAAAGTCTTAGACCTTTTAGAAATCCTCAGTGGAGTTTCTTCTGTGATTTACACCTTGCAATGCTCCCTAGTCCCTGTGTCAGGATTCAAAGACGAATCTATTATAGGAGAGAGAGCAAAGCAAAACAACCTAGTGTGAGAGACTGGAAGGATTGCTGGCTTGAAACATTTTGGATGAGGGGAAGGGGCAGGTTGGGCCTTGGCTTTGGGGACGTGTTGCCCTGCCCCGCACACCCCACACCCCTGGGCCTGTATCCCAGCCCCACAGTGGCTGCCAATCCTGGCATACCCAAGGCAATATTCCACACCCCACCCCTGAAGCCCCTAACCCAGCTCCTGAGTGGCCAAATGACCAGGAGTCCCACCTGGGGGAAGGGCCCAGGAAGGCCAAGGGGTATTTAAGGCCAAACACGAGGTAAGCACATGTCTTGACCCTACCTCCTCTTGGAATTTCTATCAGCTGCACACTGCTGGAACCAGGAGTGGTAGTTACATTTATTCTTTTCTATATCTTTTCTGTCTTTTTCTTCTTCTCCTAATTCCCTCTTCTTGGAATTTTTGAGAAACTTAAAATCAAACAGGCTTAGAGTTTGCGAAGTTGAATGGGTCAAGTTAATGCTTTGAGAAGTGTTTTATGTTACTTTTAGATACTGATAAGGTCCCCTCTCAGTCATAACTTGTCAAGGCTGAACAGGCCCAAAATTCCTCTTGGTTGGAGGCATATGTGGACATCACATATGGGCATTTAATTCCCTCTTGTAAATAGCCAGATATGAGGTCTCAAGACCTTTGTTGGGGCAAATTGCTCCCAGATGTACTCAGAATGCACTTTTATTGCAAATCTGTTTAAATACTTGTGCCAAAATTCATGAATTTTTCTCTAAGTCTCCAGTTTTGAAAACTTTGGTTTAAAGCTTACATGGCTCAAAAGCTTCCACTTCAGTGATTTAGAAAAGATAGAAAAAAGGCCTGGAAAATTCCTTGAAGCAGAATTGTTCCTGCTGTCATGATACTGTGAAGCATACATATCGGCACAAGTATTTGCTTTATTTATATATACATATATATATATATATGAAACGGACATGGAGGTGCCTTCCTGTATGTACCTGGGATACTGGTGCCAAGTGCAGCACCTTTATGTACTATTCTCTTTTGCACCTGGGCTATTTGATTTAATATTCGCTTGATCTTTTTGCATTGAAAATGCAGCTAGTGCACTAATATTTATTTTGGCATCATCTGGCATATGAACAAACCTCGAAAGTTTCATATGAGGATCTACAGTTTATTCCCTATACCCTGAAGTTATTCACTCCTTTTCAATAGTTACAGGGAGCCAACTTAGCCAACCATAAAAAGCACAATCATCAGGCAAAAAAAAAAAAAAAAAAAAATAGAACACAAGACTTGATCTTTTCAGAACAGACTCATTCAGGTCTCAATGCCACTACTTGAGCTTCTTTGCTTTGGTGGAAACTAATTAGTAAACCAGTTAAAAAACTTGATTAAATAAAATGTCCTTGCATCCTGCTCTGAAAATACCAACTTGATTCACCAGCAATTGCTTTAGAAATGAGTATATGAATATTAATATTCATGTGTTTGGTTGATGAAGCTATTCACACCTTTTCAGAATTCTGCATTTTAAAAAATATGCTCCCTTCTGTACCTTCTTTGGAGTTTATCATCCTAATAAAGAGCACATTTAGAGCCTCCTCCTTCCGTGTGCTGAGTGCTCTACTTCAGCCCTGAGTGCCCTTGGTTTGGTGAGCTCAGGGGCATTTTGTGGAGCACTGATCGTGCTTGGCACAGTAACAGAACATCCAGTTTCTTTGCTCTAATCCTTTGGTCCTTCTCTTAAATAGCTGGATTATTTTAGCTTAGACAACACTGCTTCAAATAACTCTCCTTTTATGAATTTTATCTTCCCGTCAGGGCTTTAGAGAAAGAGCAGCTGATGTTATTTATTGTCAAGGTAGGTGCTAGAAAGTTCATCGTCAGCTTAACACGGGTGGCCCAGCTCCCATCTGCCAGGGTCTGTTAATAGAAGAGCATGGCAGACCCTTCCTGGAAGATGCTTTTGCATTTTAATCAAAGGATAAAGTTAAGAGGCTGCTTTATTAGGAATTGTGACTGAACTGTATCTCCTGCTTAATTTTCCCCAAGGCTGCAGGCTCGGCAGCAGACACAGCGACCGCTTTCTCTTGGGATCTTGCCTCAAAGCTACATGTGCTGTGCCAGAAGCTAAAGAACTGGATGAGACTCTCGTTGTTAAAAGTTTTGGAAATGCCAAACATGCCCACAGATTAATCTTTGTCCTGAGAGGAAGCAGTGAGTGGTGTTGCAAAATTCCTGTTGTGGATTTATGTGTCTAATGCAGCCCTGGAGCTGAAGCAGAGCTGGTACATCCACACAAGGGTCCCTTGGGATCCAATGGTCAGTGGCACAGGACTTCAATGGGACAACCATGACCTATCCCTTCCTACCATGTCACAGCTTTTCCCAGTTCTCTGCATCCCCTAGGGGACCAGAGGGAAGCTGCAATGGCTTCTTCTTCCCATGGCTGTAACAGGGAAATAAATGGAAGAGGACAACTGAAGCCCTTACCTGTCCCTTAGTCCCTGACAGTATGAATATGGACTGTAGAAAAATTCCAGTAAAACCATTTTTGCTTGGTTTCTCTCCATCTGCAGGACTTACTTTTGGCTGCTCTATTCCAGTCCTAGGAGAAACAGGGATTCTGAAACAATTGGGCTGGACATACCAGTTCTTTCTGGCTCCTCCAGCAATGAGTCAGAGCTCCCATGCTCATCCTCTTAACCCTGGATGATGCCCTGTCTTCACATATATACTCATCTTGCCCCAGGCTTGCTGGTCTATAATAAGAAAGGGAATAGCAGCATGTTTTAGGCAGTAGTTGTCAGGTAAAGAAACAGGACTTTCTGGGCATGCACAGCTGGCCAGATGCATTCAGTACTGCATTAGGTTGGTGTATGTTTTTTGTGCTGTTTCAGGCTATCTGGGGACAATTTCTAAAATATAAGAACCTCATTTGGTTCTCTTTGGTCACTGTTGTGACTGAGTTCATCAGCTCATTTTGCAGATCTGCTTGCCAAAAAGGTGTCAGGTGGTAATTCCTGGCTGAGCCTGAAGTGATGACCTGGTGAGCCGGCTCTGAACCATTGGTTTGTTCTTCCAGGCAGAGATAATTCTGTGAGATCAGCACCAGCCTGTGGGATCCTGGTGCTGCTCACAAAGCAATGCCCAGATTGATGAGGCAGGATCTGTAGCACCCACACTGAGGGACATCTGGTTACTTGCTATCCTTAAAACTAAAATGCACTTCAAAAATGAAAAAAAGCAAACCTAAGCACTCCCAGCTTAAGCCAGTAGGCACATAAACATCCGTGGGAAACACAGTGATTCACAATTGAACAGCTTCAATTTTAATTTAATTTTGCAGCTTTATTAGCCTGAATAATCATCTCCCAGGAAAAAATTTCAAAACTCATGGTCTGGCAAGAAGAAAAACAGAACAAAACATTAGCCAAGTGTGCAATAATGAAGACCAATCCTGGCCTGGCAATGAGAAGGAACAGATGACCAAAGCAGTTTTTTCCATCTCAGGCCACAGTGGTTCAATAACAGCACCCTGCCAACAGTTGCCTTCATCCAAAAACCAGTCCCAAATTTCTAAGCACATCAAAATACTATGAAAGAACTGAGTTACAAGCAAAATACCCGATTACCTGATTTTAACACTGAAGATAAAATGTTAATTCCAACATGTTTTTTATTTTGAGATCTTCACTTAGCCCCAGAGTAGATTACAAAAATAGTTTTATATATGGAAAAAATCACAGCATGTATAATTCAATATCAGTGTGCCTTAGCTAGATCATTAGAAGAGTTGGAGGTTTTAATCCACAGCTCTAGTTACCACAACTCAAGTGAATGGAATTCCAGAGAGAGAAGCCCCTATCTTCTAGATGGGATAGTCATTAGCAGCTTGTTGCCTTTTTATACACACAAATAACAGGAGTGAGATTTCATCTTAATTTCTTCCTTGAAGCAGATAAAGTCAGTGTGAGGTGAAACAGCTGGGGAATAGGTGCTACTTATGTCTCCTTCCTGGGTATTTGCCAGCATCTAGATTTGGGACTGAAAAGGGGGAGTGAAATATTCCACACACAAACAATCTTTCATTGGTCACCAGGAATTGGAGTAAAAACACCCTAAGTGCTAGAAATGAGGACAAAATAACAGGAGCACATGGCAAACTTACATGGAACAGTGTCCCTCGTTGTGCAAAAATAGGTGCAGTGTTTGCAAAGCGTGAGATTCAGACAGTGAGAACAAATGACCAATGCCATCACATTTAGGTCTGTGGTCCACATTAGGGATGTGCCTAAATTGGCCCTACCACCACAGGAGTCCTTCCTCTGATCTCAGAGCAGGTTTCCAAACCTCCTTGAGTTCTGTTACTGGATTTGGGGGTAGGAAGGGACCCCCCACACCACCCACCTTGGATAGTTAATCCAGGGAACCAGGAGAAAAGCAAATGATGAGGTGCAATGAGCTTTGACATGGTGGTACAGCGATCCTCGGCTTCACAAGCTGCATCTTGTCTCGCTGACAGCTCACAGAGGTGTTGAAAGCTTTGAAAAGCCAAATGGTGTCTTTATACTTCCCAAGGGGTTCCACGGATATTTTCCAAAGTTGGTCTAAAAGAAGAAAGGTATAAAATGGCTACAGCACAGCCTGTGTGAGAAGGACACTGGGGCTCATATGTATGCACCACTAGATTCGCTGTTTGCATGTAGTTCAAAATCTATACAGCACTAAAATTTGAATGTACACCATGGAAAGGATCATTTAGAGCATGGTTCACAGCTTCAATAACTCTGCTGATTTTATCTTGACACAGTTAAATCCAAACACGGCCTGTTAACATGGTGTTTAGAAAACAAGAGAACCTGTAAGATGTTTTTTCTTGTGAAATAAATTCCTGAATATCATTTATTCCCTCTTTAGCTGTTCTAGTCCAAAGCTGATGTATTGCTGAGTACTTGCCTTCTCCAAATTAATTGCAAAACTAAGTCTCTGGAATCCTGACAATTGTAAAAATCCCAAACTACAGATGGCAAAATTAGAACCCAAAGGATGCGTTGAAAGGCTGATAAATGGACAAACTAAACAAGTTTGCTCTAGGAAGGTTTGGGAAACCAAATCCTAAAAAAACAGGGGACTTTTCTCTTCACCTCCTCATAAATATTTTTTTCTCTACAGCATTAAAAAAATGGAACTTTATATTGAAAAAGTTAACAGTGTTTTCGAAGACAGGAAGAGTGAACTCCTTTTGAAACACTCAAATGAAGAAATACATTGCAATTATTTTTATTGCTGAAAGTATTTTCAATAATTTTTGGTTCTGACTTAAGAGTGAAATTCTGCTTGAGAGGGTGAGTTGGTAGCAGCAAGGCTTTCTTACCTTGTTTTCTCCCTGTGTGTTTGCAGAGTCCCATTTGCCTGACACCAAAAAAAGGAGCTGTTAGTCCTGTAGTGTGCAACCACAGGAGCTGGAAATGACTTCGTTTTGGCTTACCTATGATTGACTGGAATCTTAATCAAAATACAAGACCTGATAACTTTGAGATATGAGGAATCACTGATGAGTTTGTTTCAAAAGGAACTTACAAGTCAACTGATGAATGAGAAGAGAAAAAGCAGTGATGGGACATTTTTATCCCAAATTTTATGGAGAATCAGAGGAAACAGCAACTCCAAAGGCGTAGCACAGCAGCTGTCTCACGTGCAGTCCATACACACCCAGTTTATAAAATTTCCTTCTGTGTTAAATCTGTATGGGCAAAGGTTTGCTGGAATTGCTGATTTCTGAGTAAGAGAGTGGCATAAATTTAGGAGGCGTGATCCCTAGATCTCAGTGGTGATGGAACTTTTTGAAGGAGCTTTTTGATGACAACCAGCTCAGCTTTAAGAATGTAGAGGCTGTTCCCAGAAGCTGCTGGCAGCATCCTGCAGCCCCTGGTCGAGCAGAATTAGATCTATCATGGGTACAATGGTCTTCAACACCAGCAGCCATCTCCAGCACAAAAATCAGCACTTTTACAGATGACAAAACATTAAATCAGCCCTTGTCTTCAAGCCCATGAGTAGAAGAAAATGCAGTTGGAGATTAAAAAAAAAAAGGTTTACTAAGCTAATTAATTTTGAGCTGTGAAAATGAAAAAAAGAAGGAAAAGCACACAGTGCAAACACTCATGGTTTATAACTTAATATTACTGCTCAGAAAAAAAAATAAACATAAATCTGAAATATTGTCTGTCACAGCAGAGTAAATCACAAGCCACATCTTCATGAGGGAAAATAACCTTTTTCAGATTCTTGGTATCTGAGTGGAAGTGGTGAAAAAAGCTTTTCTGAAACACGGGGGGTGTAGCTGAAATGGGAGTTTTAATGAGAGGAAGTTCTGACATTTCAGTCAACTAGTTTCAAAAGGAGTTTGTCAAAGCATTAAACAACCCTTTCATAAAGTGTCCATCAGCTGCATTATGCTTTAAACACAGTTCATATTTTCATAACAACATGTGACTGAAGGGCACAAGGGACTTGTGAGCAACAGGTCCCATCTGTGTGAGTGGAAAGGAGACATATGCCAGGTGATTCCCCTCTTTCAAGCTCTGTAATTCTTCACAGGAAGAGTATTATTCCCTCCAGTCAATTGGGGACATAGAAAAATACCATAGAAAAAAATAAAATTAAAGATATATATAAAAATTTTCTATAAATTTCAAAGTTGTTTAAATTTTATTTGACTCTAAATAAAATCTTTCATTTTATTTTGGGGGTTGTAAAAACACCTTAGGAACTTATTTATGCCTTTTCTCTCTTTTTTTTTAAATGAAAGTTATTTTTAAACAGAGATGCTTCTTTGAACAAAATGCTGAGAATAATCTTGTTTCAAAAAAAAAATAGAAAAGGCCAAAAACCCCCATACTGACATTTTGTAAATGAAAAAGCAGGGAGATAAGGTGCTAAGAAAAGTCTCAGAAAGGATGGTTACAACAAAATAGTGTTTTTAGAAATGTAGGAAATGGAAAAGAGCTGCGGTCCCTCCTTTCTGTATTGCTGTCTGCAAGTGAGCTGCACTACCCAGCCCAAGAGAATTCCTAAAATCAGGGACAGATGGACTTTTCTGCTGATTCTGGAATTGGAAAGGCTCCTGCTGTAGTCACCCAAGTTTTATCTCTTCTTCAATTTCAAGTTAAAAATGCTTTTCATGTTCTTTACTACAGAGGAAGGCGTCCTTGCTATTCTGGAACAACCCAATGCCCAGCATGGACATGATCTTCTCCTCCTCTACCTGTAAAGCAAATCCCTGTCCTCTTCTTTGGGAGAGGGCTTTCCAAAGGACAGCTGGGATTTGTCTCTCTTACTTTGGAAAAAAAGAGCAATAAAATGTCAGGAATATTAAGTCTGAGCTTTAGCTGCTCTTGCAGGGCTGCAAACCTGAAAAGTGAGATGCCAGGAGGCCCTAGTACTGAGAAGCCTTTGAAATGCTGGTCTAGGCACCCTGGTTCATATTTTTGGGGGGATTTTTTTCTTATAGCAGAACTGCAAACAAAACCAAATACCGTCCTTCCAATCCAAGAAGTCTGGTAAGAGTTTTAACTGTCCAGTGTTCACATTCCCCAGTTTTACAGCAATCACTGCTGCAGTGTTTTATATCATTCAACAGCCCATAAGCAATGAAGATCAACATTCCTGGTTTTATTTGGTTAGGGAATTTGAAAGGAAAATTCATTTTCCAACATCATCCAATGAATAGGTGGCATAGTTCAGAACTGTTAGCTGTTTTCCTGAGTTCTGACCAGCACCTGGAATATGATTTTATTCCCACCAATAAAAGCAGGAAAAAAAAAAAAAATAGTTTTGATAGAATAGTTTTTGAAGAACAGAGCTATTCCCCCAGTACACAGGAAATTTTTAGAATTGTACTTCGTTTTAATCACACATATTCCTCTTAAAATAAAATATATTCTGAAGGGAAATGTTAGCCTTACCTGTTGCTAGTTCCTTGCCAAATCTCAGGGCTGACAGATCACAAATCTTCAGCACTGAGACAGGGATTTCCTTTCACCTTATTATTTTAGTAAGCCACCAGCAATGGATCTACCTATTCTGGAACTTTAATCAATAAGTGTCAAGGGCTGGGATTTATTAACTGCCCATTTATGCAAACATGATTTTCTGCATTTAGGAGATTTGTAGTGGAAGACAGCACCTGAGCTGAATTCCTTTATCTGCACATTCAAATGTTCCCCAGTGAACCAGAAAGGCCAGCAGCAAAGTGAGCTGCTACATGCACAAAGTGATTTACAGCATGCCCAGTCAAGGGCAATGTAGAACCTGGCTGAAGTTTGATTAAGGAGAAAAGAAAAAAATCTCAAACCTGTAATCAATGGGATAGTAATTTTCAGCCCTGCTAATTGTTTATAACACTGCCATCAGATAAATCCTCACCCCAACTAGGTTAGATAGAATTAAATTGTGTTATTTTTTACTGCAAGCAGAAGCTGATAGAAATAAATGTATATAAACTTCCAGTGCAGTTTGTTAAACATACTCCTCTGGCTGTCGCTGTGTCTTTGAGTGTGATGAAGCACCAGTCTCCAGGTTCCAATTAACCTGCAATGATCAGGGAGGCAGAGCTTGGGAAACCTCAGACCAGTAACCACCAGCCACATGGAGCATCAGAATGGATGGCAACCCATTTGTGCTTTATTGAGCAAAGCTGGTGCTATTTCCATTTGCTGTCCTCCTGACAATGTTAAACTGCCTCACAACCCTTCAGGACAATGACCACACAGTTACAGTGGGCGGTCTGAGAGAATTAAACTCTGTTTGGGAGCCAATAATTTTTTACTTTTCAGCTCAATTGCTTCTATCATATATTAAATATTGCCCATTTTGTGCATAATGAAGGAATAACTTACAATCCCCCTACAAAACAATGTAGGAAACAGTAGTAAACTAGGGTTTTTTTAATTTGAAACAGCATAAAGTAGAGTTTCTCTTTACCTTTCCCCCAGTGAGGAGAGATGGTAAGATCCCTTGTGCTGCTGACTAGTTTTTAAGGCTCTCTAAGACAGGAAAGAAGCTCAGAGAAAGGCAGTGATAGGACATGGGTATGATGACATCCCACCAGGGGAGGCGGGGGCAGTGACCTTTTGGAGTGGAAATGCTGCAAGACCACCTCACAATGAGATAAAAAAGAAGAAAAAAGTGCTCTGATGTTCTTGATGACAATTACAGCATGAGGACTGGGTACCTCTGTGTAGCAAAGCATAAGGGATCATTGGGTTTTGGAAAAATCCAGGTTGAAAGGGACCTCAGGAGCTCTCTTGTCAAACCTCCTCGTCAAATCAGGTCAGTTACAGCTCAGACCAGGTTTCTTTGAGCTTTATGTGTCCCAGTCTTGAAAATTTTTTAGGATTAGATTCCTCTGAACAAGTCCTGTTTCCTCAGATTTTGTTCAGTGGGCAAGTGCTCCGTTCTAGTGGCCTTCCACTGACCTTGCTCCAGTTTGACTCTGTTCTTCTGGGGGGAACATTAAAGCTGTGGTTGAACATGTTTTTAAGTGTAGAATTGAAGCCTGCATGTCTTGGGCCAGAATGTCCTTTTGTCCCAACCAGATGGGCAGCAGGTGCTGTAAACCACAGAGCTGCTGACCTTTCTGCTGGCACCAGCCTCAGTGCTCAAGGGCGAGCTGTGGATCCTGTGATCCCTCTTGAGGAAGCAAGAAAAAGAGGAAAATGGAGGGCAATAGAAAAGCCATCTTTGAACAGGGATTTCAAAAGAAACAGAATGTTAAAGGTCAGATCCTTATCCTTGTGGCCTTATTTACTGACGTTGGTGCAACTTCTGACAAAGGCATGAGACTTGAATTCAAACAAAAGTGTGGTTCCTGCATTTCTGAGAAAAGACCGTGTGAAAGAAATGGTAAAATTCTCACTTGTTGAAATTTTTGGCTTTTGCTGTCACTCTCGTTTCCATCTGAGGTCAGGTAAGCTTGAACCACCTATTCTTCATGCATCTACAGCTTTCTTGAGGGTTAAGCAGGCTGTACAAAGCCAACTGATATTTTTGATTCTTTTCTTGGCCTTTTGAAAAGATGTATTTTTCTCTCTGAGTCCAATAAGTATCTGGTGAACTTGAGAGATGGAAAAGGCTCAGAGTAACCATACTATTTTTTTCTGGAGTTTTCTCTCTCTTCTTTAGCATCTTCTTTTCATGCAAACAAATTCTGTTTAATTTTTGCATTACTTAACCAACTCAAGCCCTGGTATTTTATACATCATAACCTCTGAGAACTTGAAATGAAACCATCATAAAGCTCAGAGTTCCATGATTAAAATCTACCCCTCCTTCCCCCACCCCCCCAAAAAACTATGTATAAAATATCAAAACCAAGCCTGCAAGCTGTTCTCCAGCCTGATTTCCCAGAAGAACCACTATGAGGAAATCACAGTACACAAGTGATTCCTCTCTGGATGCAGTAAGTGAATCATCGTTGAGGTGTTCCTTGCGTAAGGGTGGGCTCATCTCTTGGAGGTGCTGCTCATCACTGTGACAATGAGACAAGGGGCTCTTGTTGGAGGTGGACCTGCCTGTCTGGAGGGTTGTTTGTGGGATGCAGAGGAAGGACCTCCAGCAAGGAGTCCTAATCTATCAATAGTCAGCTCTGTTCAGACTCTCTTGCAGAATGGCCTGTTTAGGGAAATCTTTCTGTAGCAATAAATTGTAGAGATATAGAAAAATGAAAGCAAAGTAAAAAGCCCCAGGTGTGTCTGAGTTCAGATACAAAGTAATATCCACTTCAATCCAATTACAAACCAGTTAGTATATAATTCTTTGCCTGGAATACTGGACAGTGATGTACAACCTGCATTATGTAAGAAATAGATGTTCAGAAGCCATCAGTAACCAAGTTCAGCATTAATTGATTTAGTGAGCAATTTTCTGTTAGTCAAATGCCCCCAGACGTGCAATAACAGAAGCAGCTCTTTTCCCTGATACTTCTTCTGACTGATGGGGTCATCAAGTACCACCTCTTCTACAGTAATGACTCCTTTTCCTATAAATATAAAATACAATGCTGGGAAAAAAGATGTCCTCCACCCGGAAGGAATCT
>QWTY01017524.1:0-40948 GCA_008033365.1 Pseudorectes ferrugineus | reverse complement strand
CCAGGGCAGGGTTAGATTGGATATTAGGGAAAATTTCTTCACCAAAAGCATCATACAGGCTGCCCAGAGCAGAGGTGAAGTCCCTATCCCTGGAGGGATTTAAAAGCCATGTGGATGCGGCACTTGGGAACATGGGGCAGTGGTGGCCTTGGCAGTGCTGGGGGAATGGTTGGACTCGATATTTAAGATCCTTTCCAACCTAAATGATTCTACAAAAAGCAGTTATAAAAATAAGACACAGAGAACTTGCTTTTCCTCTTCCACCATATTGCACTGAATCGGAAGAATGTACAGAATCATTACACATACATTAAAAATAAACAAAACCAAAAACCACAAAAAAGATCATCTTTAAAACCTAAGCTTTACAAGTTGGTTCGATGTGAACAGCAGCAATAACTGTCCTAGGCAAGCTCCAAGGAGGGAGGCAGGACTCGCTGCTACACATTTAGACAGATGAGGACAGAGGTGGTGGAGTGCTCAGCAACAGCAAATCCTCCTATGGAGTTAATGATGAGATTATTCAAAGAAATGAAACTTTTTTACAAGACATGAAATGCAGCACATACATGCATATTCTGTACATACTTCAAAAATAAATTAAAACCAGCAAACTCGCCCCTGGTTCCAGCAGTGCCTTGTGCATCTGTCTCTCCAGGGTCAAACAAACTGAAGGTTTTGAATAGGCAAAACCCTTTTACTTCCACTATGCTTTGTACAAGTCAAGTTCAAGGCTGTGAAATAAACCCCCGTGATCTAGGCAAGCCAGCCTTACGGCTGCATTTTCTCTTCATACAGCTGCTCCTGAAACAAAAGCTTCAGTTTTGGGCAAAACAAAGTGCCTGAAGCCACAGAGCAATCAGAACAGCCCTTGGGATGCACTCTCTGCACAGCATCTCTACCTACTTCAAAACAAAATCCCATCCTGAATCACACTGGCAATCCTCTTCCACTTACAACTTTTCCCATAAAACATTATTTCTACTTACAATACACTACAGAAGATGCAATTTGGGAGAAATGATGAAGAACACAGCACCACATGAACAAGGTTCTACATATGTCAAGCCAGGCTGAACGTGCTGATGTTCTTGAACAAAACCAGACCCAGGACTGCTATAACTCTTCAGTATAAGTAGGAGAAAGGCAGAAATCACATGCAAATTTGAAAATAGGTACCAGCTAAGATGTAATGATAAAATGTTTCAGTTTGTAGTAAAGAAACATCTGCTATTTTTCAGACAGATACAAACAGTACTTTCAATAAGACAAAGCATAAACAGTACCAATTAAAACCTCTCATCATTCAAGCAGTTCAGCGCTCTAAAGCAATACTTTCTACCCTTAAATAAATTTCATGAATGCTGAAAGCTCTGAATTAAAAATATTCCTGACCTCTTCAAAACAAAGGATGAGATGGGATTAAACAGCAATACTTGTATTCGATCACTACAAACACGTCCAAGTGTAAAACTGGCAGGGCCACCAAAATAAACTGTCCCAGACAATTCTGTGCCCCAGCAACATCTGCTGATGAATAGTACCATCACCTTGAGCTGCAGGGCTGGACAGAGATGTTTTCAACACAGATACAGGCCCAATGGGCCACTTTGTTTGTAGACACTCCATAATCATTCCAGTTTAAATAATATTAGTTAGCTGAATGAGCTTTCAATATTGTGCTTCTGCAAAATATGTATATAATGTTAGAGAAAATTATTTGTTCATCACTTTATCACCCAGCTCTAGCAGTTTTTAACAGAAGGGACTCCGGTGGCCCAGGTTTTAGTCCCTCATTAGTAAGTTACACCCTGTGTTTGTTCTCCAAATGATCGACTGCATTTCCCAGAGCACAGACACACACCTTCCTCAGGGTTACTGCAGAATACCTTACTGTACCTTAAAAGGATGATTAAGTCTTAGCACAATTCCTCACTAGGATACCTACAATTCTCCAGTTCCTCTTAATATAATTCTTGAACGTTACAGATGCACAAACTTTGATGACATTTTCCTGTGATTTCTCCAGCAGTGTTAAGAGTAGCAACGGATAGTTCTGGCTTCCTTCCACAGATTCAAGGAACTTTTCGGCTGTAAGAGAATATACTGGGGTTAGCAAAAACTGAACTGCTTTCTCTAAGGGGAATCCTATGATTTCTCAAGTGTCTGTTTAAAATACCCAGCACGAACACTTCCCCAGAGCTTCACAGGAACACGTCTGACAAAAGGTATCACAGATTCTTTGCTCCCGAGCTCCTCAACACTCCTGCTGTCAACAACAGCTCTCAGATCACCAGCAGGATGGGGAAATACTGCCTCCTCACCCTTGGAAAAGCCATAACCCAAGAGAAGTAAATCCTGGCTTGTTGTGAACAGCAGCACCATTTTAAATAACAACAGTGCAAAAAAAAAAAAAATCAAGAATACAGAAAAATAAAATCAAAAAAAGCAGATTAAATTATTTACATTTATATCCATCCCTCATTAGTTTTTTTTCAGGGTTTCATTTTAAAAGGATACTGAGAACTTCTGTAAAGAGGCTACTGCATAAACATCCACTGAAGTTTGCTACACAGAGACAGAAGAGCCAAAAAGAAATGGAACTTCTTTGTTCTCACTCATGAGAATCACTTACCAGGACGCCTTATAGCAGGATCTGGATCTAGTGTTTTCTTTAGATATTCCGTTAAAGTTTGTAAATTGGCATCACTGAGCTCCATTTTGGCAGAACCTAAAACCCACAAGTAGTTTTGTTACAACCAGAGATCAGAAAATCTATCCTAAAGCTACACATGTAAAACCCGATCCCACAGAAGCAACATCAGCTCTTTTTGACAATACCTCACAAGCACAGTCCCAGCCAGGGTGCACCAGGCACAGGAAACATTCCACTTCTCAAGCTACAGGTAACTGTTAGTGTCTGGTTTATGGACCCAAAACTCCAGAAAAGGCTCACACATCCAGCAATGAACCAGGTACAGCCAAAGGATGATCTCTTACCCTTTCAGGACAACAGGAATTTAGTTCTGCTTTTGAGAATTGCTGTCAACGCCAGAAACTGCTCCTGATTGAAAAAGCTCAACAGTCCTACCCTACATAGCTGTAAATAAAATAATTCAAAGTGTGTTGAAGAGTCAAGGCTTTTTTAAAAAATCAAATACTCCTTATCAAAGAAAAATCTCAAAATAAAATACTTTTTAAAAAACCAGACAAAAGACTGTGTAAAGCCAGACACTTTGTCCTCCCTGTAAAATAGTTCAGACTAGGGTGGGAGCTAATTTAAACGCAATACTTTTTACAGAATAACTTTGTGCAGTAAGTCCATATCGCTCCTCTCTAGTAATCCTCCCACATGCATTCTTATCTGTACCACAGTTACTTCACAGCTTGCATTGGAATAATTAAAATTACAGCAACCCTACAACAATAAAATGTGCTTTAATGGAGATGTTCCTCTGGACATCATCAATCCTGCCTGTCCTTCCTACCACCAGCAGCACAGTTCACTCCCTACAAAGGTTATGAGGAAGCAAAGGTTTCCATTTTTTCTCTGGAGTTTCTATTTAGTAAGACTGACTGAAATTTACCTGTCCCACTTTGGAGTTGTTTCATGCTGATCATCATAAACACAGTTTTATACAAGCATGTTTGCAAAGGCAGTGAGCTTTAGTGACACAATTTTTATGTCAGCTAAGGCATCTATATAATTTAAAAGGACAGCAGCAGTATCCTCTTGAATTAAATGAATGTTAATAAGCAAATCAGATCCTAACATATTTTGCAAGTAAAAATCTACCTGAAGAGTCCTGCCTCCCATGTTTCCCTTTGCTTTTGGGGTTTACTTGTCTGCAGTCTTGTTCACCAATTCACATCCACCAACATATTTTGACCTGTTACCTACATATGCTTATTTCCTTCTCTTCCTCTAGCTCTTCATGTTTGTTTTCCAGTACAAAAAACATTGGTGGTACTTTATCTGGAGTGGTATGATGCTTTGTGTTGTGTTGTAACATGTGCCTGCAGAAAAGGCCTCAGAAAACCCAAAAAACGTACATAATACATCACCTACTTTAGTCAAATTAACGCAGACCACTTACAGAGAAGAAACCCAAACCCAGGCAGAACGCGGCCGTGCCCCTGGAGCTCGGACCGGGAAGAGCTTCACAAAACTCCATCCCCTCACCCAGCACTGACCGAACACCTCCCACGTGCCGAAGAATGTTCAGGGCCCAGATCTGATGGGAAAAACCATCCTGGCACTGCTCTGAAGATCCCTAGGGGTATTTCCCACTTCCCCGAAGCGCGGGGCCGGGACAACAGCGCCAGGGGCGGCGGGAGCGGGACGGGCCCCGCGCCCCCACCCGCTCCCGCCGCTTCCCGCGAACCGCGGGGCAAGGCCGTGCCGGAGCAGCCCGCGACTCTCCAGCGGGGGCCGGCCCCGCGCCCTGCCACGCTCCCGCGGCTCGACCGGCCCGCCAGGCCGTTCACCCGCGGAAGGGCCGGGGCTGCTCCGTCCGTCCCGGCGCCAGACCGCGCCTGCCCCGCTCGTGCTGCCTCGTGCGGCGGCCCCTGCAGAGAGGCTCCGGGGCCGGGCCGGGCCGGGCGGGGCCGTGAGGGGGCGGCAGGGCCGGGGCCGGGCGAGATCCCGAGTGGCCCCAGAACCCTCAGACTAACTCGGTCCCCCTCCCCCTCCCCAACAGCCCGGACTGGCAGCGGCCGCAGCCAATGAGGGGCGCGGGCTGTGCAGGCCCAGCGACCTCGGACCAATCGCGAGCCGCGAGAGGCGGGCGGAAGGGCCCAGCATGGTGAGCTGCGCCTGTGGCCGCACCGCGGGCCCAGCGCCGAGCGCGGCGCGGAGTTTGCGCGCGGGCGGCCGCGGGGCCGCCGGTGCACGGGGCTGCCCTAGCCCCATCGCCGTGCGGGGCAGCGCGTGCCGGCCTTACCTGGCGGCTCCCCCCGGCGGCGGCGGCTCCGAGCGCTCCGGCTGCGCTTCACATTCAAACCGCCGGGCGAGGGCGCGGCGGCGGCTCCGTGACCGCATCGCGCGGGGCGGTGACATCGCGCTGCCGCCCGGCCAATCAGCGGCCGCCCCGGCCCCGGGCGCGCCATCGGCAGCCAATCCGCGCCGCGCTCCATGGGCGGCGGCCAATGGCCGGGCCCTTCCCACAGGGCCCCGCGGCGCCTCCCGCAGGCGCGGCGGCCTCGCCCCGCCCCGGAACGCGGGCGAGCGGGGCGGGAGGCGGCGGGGCCCGGCCGGAGCGCGGGAGCCCCTGCATCTGCAAGGGAACGGGCCCGGGCCCGCGGCGGAGCAGGGGCGAGGAGGGAGCGTGCGGGGGCTGTAAGACACGAACCAGAAGCCCCCCGACCCCGCAGAGAAGCGCGAGTGGCGCCGCAGCCTTTGAGCCCCTTAAGGAACTACCTGAGCAAAGAAGCAACACTTCGTAAAACTTTATTGATTTATCACTTGATTAAAGTATGGAATATTATAACTATTATACATCGTATTTTCATGTAGAAAACTTTACATAGTTTTTCATATTATATAATTTTGGTATTCTCTCACAACTCTATACATCCATTGGCAAGGAATGGTCTTTAAATTATTGATAGTAAATGCACTTAATACGGAGATATTAAAACTCAGGCATTTTAAATATGTGAAAACATACATTTTAAACAAAGGTGCTGAACAAACTGAACTTACAGATTAGAGGGAAATGCACTTTCGACAGAGTTATTATTTTTAATCTTTGTCCTGAATAGTAAGACTGAGCTAAAATCTGGGGGTTGTCGGTTGTAGTAGTGGACATTGGTTTAGATTGTTCTGTTGACAGTTTGGAAAGTGAGATACCAGACATAGATAACAAACCGCTGTAAAAACAACCGTTTCCTGGACTGTAAGACACAACAGAAGCAACATGAAGGGAGTTTTTAATCACCACGAAAAGGAGAGTGTGGGGTTTTCCTCGTTAGCATCCTCTCCCCCTCCCTTCCCTCAGGAGGTCTGAAATGACATGTAACAACAAACCCCATGGAGTCTCCATTATTTATGCCATTACAGGTAGATGAGTTGCAGATTCATCTGTTGCACAAACACGTCCAAGAGGTGACTTTCTCTCACTCCCTGTATTGCACAGTCCTGCTCTCCAGACAGCGAGCCCGGCTCCGCTCCCGGTTCCGGCGGAGCCAGTAACACCCCGTGGCAGGGGAGGAAGGGAGAAGGAACAAGCTGGGACCACTCCAGGAGGGCTGAGCTTCACTGGGATGCCTGTGGGTTCTGCCCTTTCTGACTCTGAGGAAAACCAACAAGTGCTGTGGACGTAACCTGAACACACCCTGATTATTGCTCTAATGGGGACAATTGCCTGCAGAAACGGGACAGGATTAAGGCTCTGACAATGCAATTGCATTCCAGTCCCTTCTCCTTCATGCACTGCAGACTCTGGGATGGTTGGATATCACATACCCAACTTCAGCAGTTTGTAACTGGTATAATTACAACAAAAGCTTTTCTTAAGGAAAAGAACAGTCTCAGACCAAAGGCTGATGGGAAGCATGGCTTAAACACCCTTATCCTATGTGCAGAGAGAGAGTACAAATGCTGCCCCTTCCAGTAAAGAAAGCCCATGAAGCAACTGTGAAGTCATTTAAGATCTCAAAATTGAGACTTGTTTCAAGACATGACTGTAGGGCTTTCAAACCTGTGACACACAGAGGAACATGCAGCTGGACCAGGTGTGTCTGATGGGACATGAGGGAACACATTCCATGAGGCAGTAACACATTCCAAATCTGAAAAATAATGGCTCAAATATTTTTCTTAGGACTACCTACAACCAGAAGAAAAGGAATAGCATATTCTTACCGATTTAAATAGAATTAAAATAAATACTTCATTTTCTGCAGTACTCAATGCAGTGACAGTCCCAGGGAATGAGCAGCGATACGAGATGCAACACAAAAGGATATTTCAAATGCAGCAAGTTAAGTACCAGCATTGCTAATTTTTCAGTCTTCTCCTATTGTCATATATAGCCATATACTCCCTTCCACTAAATAGCAGTGTATACATTTAACCTAATGGGCATTTAAAAGTCAAAGAGCTACAACCACCACTTACTTTTCTTTGGTTAAAAATAAAAAGTAAAAATAAATTGTGAAAGCCATGTCACTACTACTGACTGCAAAACCTTTCCCAAACAATGCTTACATAGGACAAGCTGATGCACTGAGGAGCACCATAAAAACCCTTTGGAAATAGATCACAAAAAACAAACAAAACAAACAAACAAACAAAAACCAACAACAACAAAAACCCCCAAACAACAACCAAAAAAAACCCCAAAGACAGTACATTCCCAGCAGCTCAGAGCAGCGTATCCCAAGACAACCTCACCTGAGGCCATCCTACCAGGAAACTCAACTCAAAAACCAAAATAATGTTATACACTTAGTTCCATTCAAGTAGATAGGTTGTTGTTGCTGTTCGTCGGTTTGTTTTTTTCTTTAAATACTGTTAATATTTTAAGTTTGCTATTCGGGATAGCACAGCAGTTAATATAACACTTTGCATTATTTTAGGAAGTACAGCCTCTCCTCCCATCCTGCCACACTTTCCTGGTTTAGAGAAGTCTTGAAACTTGAAATTTAAAATTATTTCAAAGGTCAAGACAGTATTCTGTCATGGAAACATTGTCACAGAAACCCGTTGCATTTCCAGGAAAGAAAGAAAACTCTTGGGCAAGCAAAGCTGTGGTGTCATGTCACATTTTGCTTCACAGATAACCTCCAAAGCACAGAATTGTGTTGGTAACTTAGAGCACATGAACAAACTTGTTTAATTTTGCTAGAGCAGTTTTTTTGGAAATTCAGGTTTTTTTAGATGCCACTAGGAACTAAGAGTTGAGAACAAAAATCATTTGCACAAAATGACAAATCAGAACTTGCAAATCTGCAGTAAAAGGAGAAAAACTTGTGTTAAGGACAGGACTTTTTGCTAAGCAGTCAAAATTACTGCTAAATACATTATATTCAAGGGTCAAAAAGGTGGGTTTATTTGTTCTCAGCCTTGTTTTTGATGTTCCTGTGTATGCTCTGTCCATGATTTGCCAATGTATGAAAGGAAAAGGAAAGCCTTTTCTTTTTCTTAAATGCCTTTAACTCAAGCCTAATAAGCTAAAGGAGTAGATGCTATTGATGCTCCTGATGTAAAAGCTTCCATAAAACTAAAAATAAGTCTCAGAAGATGCAGTACTGATATTAATTTTTTTTTAAAAGTCATTTGCTAAACAGGAGGAAAACCTTCTCCAAATATCCTACAGGCTGTCCACTTCAACAGCCCAGAGCCCTGCCTGGCCTGGTCCTGGACACGAAGGAAAACCCAGGGGGATCTCGGGTGGTCATTGGCCACCGCAGTCGAGTTTATTATGAACACGTGCCAACATCACAAGGCTACACAAATATAGTCATTATTTCCAAGGGGCATAACTTCTGTGGAGAGATCCAGCTGATTTATCAGCTCTAGCTGGGATGCAAGACTGAGCAGTGGGTAAAAGACTAGAAGAGACATACTGGATCATACAAATGATTAGCATTGAAACAAAGAGACTGCACACCTACTGTATTGACTCTGTAAGCAATAATTTAAATAAAACTGCTGACATTTTTGTAGGATGGACAGAACAGGATTATTTTCCTCATTCCCAAATGCCATTGTGGTAAGAATAACTTGCTCCTGTGGTGATACACCAGGGTCCCATTTTTCTCCCATCCACTTCAATCCGTCTCTGGACACAGCTTTATGTACAGGCCGGTGTAACAGCCTCACTTAGAGCTACCAGGAAGGCAGGTTCATCCCAGTTGTCCGTGCCTGCTCGTCCGTGATGCAGATGTTGAACACCACCCCTATGCGCAGGAAGAACTTGCGCAGCACCGCCCGCAGCTCGGGGATCAGGTCGAACTGCATGATCTCACACAGGTACGGGTAATACGTGGAAGCGTGTGCCCTGAACTAGCCAAGACACAAAACCAGAACGTCATTCTCTATTGCTAGAGGAAAATGCCAAGTTTTGATACATTCATGGCTACACCAACTTGTTAAAACACCAGGTCCCACCCAAGCCCTCCTGATGGCCCAAGGGCACCGAGCTCTGTGTTGTTTGTGACAGCAGCGCACACAGGGCCTGCCTTTGGTATTAACTCCCTAAGCAGAGTCGGGTTTTTGTGACTTCTCAGCCTAGAGGCGGTATCAGGGTTTATTTGTAGCAACATGAGTATTTGCATTCCCTTTTCCTCAAAAGGGCCAAGATCCTGAAAATTATTCTTGCCATCATTATCAAGGAACTGGAATTCCAATTTTACAGTGGTGAAATTCACCCTCACCATTCCTGTGCAGCAGTAATACAGCATAAGCCTATCCCTTACTGCACAATCATTGTGCTTTTATATGAAAGCTGTTCAGTAATTCTATCCACATTCCCACACAACTGGGAATTGCATGGATGCAGCCCCATTTCCACAATGCAGAATGCCTGCAGACAGTGGAGCTGCCATTGCTGTATTGCGTGGAGAGCACTCACTATGAGGAACCTCCCACCTGCAATCTGGATGGAAATAAAGACTGAACTCAGACTGAAGCAGGAATGAAAAACATACCCAAATGCAGACATGACTTCCAGGCCCTTCTTACCTTATCATCACTGATTTTTAGTGTTTTTGTTAAAAGCAACAGCAGGAGATTGGTCCAGGCTTCTCTGTGGCTTTCCGAGTTGACAGTAATAAAATACGCCAGGGCTTCACTGCACACACTGGAGAGATGGCACAGTTCACACAAACCATAAAGAAAACGCTTACAAAGTTTTTGATTACATGCTCTGTTTGTCTTCTCAGTGTACTTTGTTTTCAAGCAAGATGCACTTCCATGCAAAAGTTTTCAATCACATGCAACAACTTTAACTACACAGATTTGCTTTTTCTGGTACAGGAATTGTTCCAGATAACTGAAATACTTTTCATGTTTGCGACAGAGAAGGAAAAGTCTAATTTGCCTGATTAACATTTGTAATTGAAATGCTGTCACTTTCAACCTGCAAACATTATTTCCTGACCCTGACACTGGGACAGCTTAGGCAACAGCACCATGAGAGAGCTCTCCCTCCAAATCTGGACTGGTTTAATAAAGATCTGCACAGCTCAGCATCACAGATTAAGGAAGAATTATTATTGTACTAATAAATTCTTGGTCCCTGCTGCAGATTGTCAACACAAGGTACAAACTGTACCACTACTATGGCTATTTTAAGGACACTCTCTTAATTAAAGAAGGACTAAGCAGATTAACATGTCCATACATGCTGGTAGATCAGAATCCACTGTATTAGTATCAAGAGCAAGTTGGGAGATCTTCACATTTGATAAGAGACTAGTACTTTCAACTTTTATGTACCAACTCACCTAAATACCTTTTTATATTTATTTAGAATTATTTTCTACATTTGTTTAAATCCCAGGTGTACAGCAGCTTATAGTGCACTCTTTCTCAATTAGTGTATCCTATTATACCTCTATCACTGTGTACTCAGATGGGAAAACTATTCAGACACCATCACTTCCATAAAAGAAGCCTATGTCAGGCAAGAAGGTGCTTCATCTATTCTAGGCAGAATGCTTCCTTACTGCTAAGTGAACCTTTAATAAAGAGTGGCCACACCTCTCTCGTTCTCTCCCGTTCCCCTCCTGAGCAGGGCCGTCCTACCTGAGCAGCCGCCGCTGGACGGCGTCCCAGGCCTCCCGCCGGCTCTCGTCCACGTACATCCGGAACAGGATCCTCAGGCAGCATGCCAGGCTGCTGGTCTCTTGTTTTAAGAGATTGGGTTTTGATTTACCCTTGAACCCTAGAAATCAGTCCCACACAGGAAGAGAGGGAACATCCACAGTTGGTGTTATTAGCCAAAAATAAATTTTATCAACAATACCTGCACTAGTGACCAGTAGCGATTTCTTGTCCAGATAGTATTTCCTCCTCCTTGATTTTGATTGAGTTCTGATTTATTTATAAAGATACTTAGCTACAGCAGTACCAGCAGTGTAGCTGTACTTTAATCAAAAAAAAAGCAGATAATTTAGCAAAGAGAATTATTCAAGTCATCAGGAAGGAGACAAGCAGTAAGAGCATGTGACTGTCCAATAAACTCTAGAGGTGATTGCAATGGAACACTGTTATGTCTTGATACTTAAAGCTAGAAGTGTAGTTCAGCATTTTTATCAAATAAAAATAAAAGCCTCACCTGCTCTCCATAACACAGTTCGCTGCTCATAATTTGAATTAAAGGCTTTTGAAAATGAATGAGACTCTTGCAGACAATCCAGTAACTTAAAGAGGTGATGTGAAGACATGTATTTATACATTCCTTGGTCTTCTGTGTCAATGTGGATGTCTGCATCCAGTGTGTCTCGCTAAAGAACAGGGGGAGAGGGACAGAGAGAAAGAGAGAGCACATGCCATAAACTCTAGTAACTCCTAATTCCATTTATAGGTGCAATGCAGTATTAGTGCAGTACAACACAGCAGAGTGGTCCTGTCAAAGATCAGAGTTGTACTCTTCTCAGTAGGATACTTAAGAAGAGAGAAGTTATGATCTATCCTAGTTACTGATATGAAAATAAGACTCAAGAGCAAGGGAAGAACTCCCTTATCGAGACATTGCAGTCATAGCAATACAGTACAGAACATTTCCTCTTCTCTAGAAGCTGACTGGGTAGGTCTGTTGAACTCTGAAAAACATCAAAATGAGCGACAAAAACAGTGCAGGTTTAAATGCTGCCTAGTGTAGAAATTCTCCATCTTTGGCTCATGTCAAATTTAATTAAATTGGTCAATATTTTTAGCTAATTTCACTAAGAATTTAACTGTACCATCCCCAAAATACTACCTGAATGCACTAGCCAGAACTTGCAGCTTAGGGCTTTATTAACAGCCAAGCCAGAGCTACTGTGCACTACTGCCCAGAATCAGAACTTTCAGGGACACAGACATCTCCAAGGTCAGCAATGAGTGAAATCTTGACCCCTGACCTTGCTGAAATCCAACTTCTGCAACACTTCCTGTGCAAACATCCAGAGGCTGAGCAAAGCCTCAGCTGTGGCTAAATGAAGACACTCAGTCTAATGAGTAGAAAAGAATGCTTTCCCCCAAACAAACAAAAACCATTTTTGATGAGTATCTATTCATGATAAAAACAATTATAATCTATTTTATTGATAATAAAAATAAAGGTAATATAATACTACAACAGGCAGACCACCAGGCAACATTGGAGGCAGACAAAAAATCACAACTTAAGAGTAGTTTACACACACATTCAGGGTACTGCTGAGAGTCAGAAAAAGACTCTATTTTGTAAACACGTCAGAGCATTCCATAGTTTGTACTTTACTGTCACAACAAGGTTACAAGTAAGTCTGAGGGTACCTGAGCTGCAGCCATGTGCTCAGCATCTTCCTTCTTGCTTGTTGCTGGATAGAACACTATGTTATCAATGGTCTGTATCAACTCCAGCTGTACCACACACTTGATCAGGAGGCCAGCAAATAGTTTTTGGTCTAATGAAATGGAGCAACATGTTTCAGAAGCAATTCGTGCCAGTTCACTTACAACAGGCTAGTAAAATATGGCATTCCCATTAACAATTTGATATTTAGTAATGCTGTGGATTATCTTCTAAAGAGAAAATCTCTCTGCAAGGCATAAACACAAATAGCAAAGACTTATCCCAAGTTTAACTGCCCCAAAACTTTCTGTAGAGAACTACACAAGTGAACTAAGATTGGCTGTAAAGGTGCATTTAAAAAGCTTGTATGATTTCCTTACTTGTATAAGGACCACCCTTCCAGCTCTCATCTGTTGGATTTGAATATTGGCTTTGTCCTCTTTCAGAAGCATTTTTATCCATGCTGCTTAAAGACTGGTGATCTAGGTCCAAATCCTAGAAGAGAGTGCGGAGCAATTCCAGCAATCCAAAACACTAACTCCCAACCAGCTATCACTTTTCAGACTACTTCCCTAATCCTACATTCAAAGGCTTCCTGCATCCATTCTTTACATCCTTTTTTACAATAACACCAAATACGATCTACTGTCATTTTTTTTTTTGTCAAATGTATTGACTACAACAGAATTTTTCAAAAGCTAACCTAACACAAAACACTTCAAGTCAGTTTATTGCCCTGAGTTAACTCTTACCAAGTGTTTTTCAGATGAATCTTCCTCCATTCCTACAGGCTTCCATGTCAGCAAGCTTCACAGAGTTAAGAAAAAAACCAAACAAAAAACCAAAACAAAACAACAACAACAAAAAAACAACACAAAAAACCAAACAAAACAGAACAAAACAAAAAAGGTAAATATTGTTGCTCTGGAATTGGGTATCAATATAAGAATTAAACTTATAAACTCACACATGAGGAATAGTTGTTTTGAAGATTTCTAGCATACAATTGCATGTCTGGCCCCAGACTTCAGGGCTGAATTTCTGTCCGTTGAGTATTACCAGGTTTTCTAGGCAGTTTGTACCTGATCGTGCCAACTGCTCATTATCTGTGAAAGAAACAGTCCACATTTATCAACTTCTACAATATCAATGAAAAATTAGGCATTCCCTATTAATGCTCCATTAAAAATTTTTACCAATTTTTTCACAATACTGTGAAATGCACGGTGTCTTGGCTCAAAGTGTACCTATACAACATGCTACAACAATATGAAGCTGAGGAACCAGCTGAATAAAAACAAGAGTTTCAAAATAGCCTTCATGAGATGGAAATCCATCCAGGGAAGATAAAAGACAGGGCAGAAGCAGAAGGGAAGCACACAGTGAGAAAAAGGAAGGAAAAGCAGCAACTGGAAACGTATGATTTACTGCAAGATCGTCCCCCGACATTCCATGCTAGTAACATGCAGGATTTCAGGTGTAAGAGTTGGAGCCAGAAGGAAAACATGTTCTTTAGAAAGCTGTATTTAGAAGTACTCGATCGTTGGGAGAAGGGGGGGAAGCAGGTGTGAGAAAATAAGAAAAAAGATAAAAATGAGAAAAAAAAGAAAAAAGAAGAAAATCAGAATGCATGCACATAATCTGTATGTGTAAATAAAGGAGGTAATGTATCACTGCAGTCAAATGAAGAAAGGTTGTTGGCAGAAGATTCAGAAGATTGACACCACTCTCCAAAAGCTTCTTCTGTGTCACAGTAACCATGAGCACATTATGAACACAGTAACAAAAAAGTTGCCTAACTCAATAAAAAGATTGGTGCTCAAATATTCAAGATATTGCATCAATCTATTACAACACATATTGTCCTAATGGGAACTTCTATTCTTCCAAAATTCAGTTAACCTTCCCCTTCTTAAGTAATGAAGATTTAAAAATACATTTAATCAAAAAAAAACCAGGTAAATAAGGTACCTTGTTTTACACACCAGTGTAACTGTGCAAGTATGTCGGGAAGAAGGATCTCGTGTAAAGCTTCATAGAACTGCGTGAACACGTCACAGATGGCGTATAGTGCGTGGTTGCACGTCGTGGTCATCCACTCTGATTTCTGGGAGAGAAAATGAAAAGTCTGTGGTTTTATGGGGATTCTTCCATGATGACAACATTTGGCTTATACATGGCTGGTCCACAAAAGACACAGCTCTGAGGAGAGGAGAACTCAGGACTAAAGCCTCACGACTGCAGATGTCTTGTCAGAAGCGCTTAGTTGGCCACATGAGCACTGCTCAGAAAACTGCACATGTTCACAACAGAGTGAGAACATTCTCCTTGAAAATAATCAGACAGAACACACACACACACATCACTGGACACTGTGGCAATTTTCATTCATGCCACAGAATTCGGCAGAATACAGAACAGAACAGAATACAGAACAGTGTTTAGTTAAGTCTGGGGCAGTATGGGGTGGCAATATCTGATGTCAGTACAAACTACTGCCCCAGATGCGCGAGTTCGTGAAAAGACAACTCTAGGGAATGCTTACTTTTGGGGGTTTTTTTGTTTTACCTCTGTTTGTTGTTCAGGGAGTTTCATATTATCAAAAATCCGAAACACAATTCTAAACAGGTCTTGCCACCAGTGCTTTTCAAAGGTACTCCCATAACTCTTCATGATTTCAAACATCACTGTTAAGCCTCTATAAACAAACCCAAACAAGTATAGGAACAGATGTTAAAATGTGTTCCTGTGATATCTTCACTAAATGAATTACAATAAAAGAAAAAAGCAAAAAAAGAAAAGCTTTATTACCTTGTACGAACATCTAACTTGCAACGATTGATGATACAAGAAAGTTCAAACAAAATAGGAAACCATCCTCTGACCCACACCCTGTCCCCAGGAGCCACATTCATGTCATCACTCGTGTATTCTCTTAATACCTTGAAGATCAGCAGGAAAAAAAGATTTAAAGAAAAACTTATCTTAAAAATTTTTAAATGTGACAAATTTAGATACTAATAGTGGTACAGCACTCCAATCCTGCAAAATGTAAGTATAGCTCTGAAATGTAACTATTTGCAAAAATACTAGAAAATAATATATGGAAATAAATACTTCAGTCTGTTTTTCACTTCAGTCCAGCTAAAGGCCTTACAAGTTGCTGAGGTTTGGACTTCTTAGAAAGCAACTTTAACAGTGACAGACAACTGTTACATCAATACACCTAACAAGGAAATCTAAAATTGGCAGAAACCAGTTCTACAAGTCTCTGGTACACTGAATGCAGCACGCAGTGGGGACACGCACCTGCAATATACCTCCAGGCTCTCCTCAGCCAGAGATTATTACATTCGGTATTCACACAATAGACTGATGTAGAAGAATACACATTTGTAACCAACTGAACTAGACATAATTAGGGTGACAGAACAGGAAGCACTGCTTTCCAAGTCATCTTAACACCACAAAACCAAAAAACAAACAAGGACTATTTAATTCAGTTATTTCCCATTTGGACTTACAAGACTTAACATTATTTAACTAGCCCTAGTTTACTGCTTACATAATACCAAAATTTCTCTTAAATCCAAATAAGCTTTGAATACAAACACTTGCAATTGAAGTTTGAGTCTGAAAGCTCTTTCTTAGTAGATTAATCTCCATTTAACAGTAGAAGAAAGTGTGAAAATGCACCAGGGTAAAAATGCAAATATACCTGTGGTCTTTCTGAGACATATTTTGCACAATAACGAATAAGCCTGATGGCTTCCATGCTGGTGTCTGGGAAGGCAACATTACAGGCAAACTCAGAGAGGCATTTTACTGCATCCTGGAATGAGTCAATTGCTGCTGGAAAATGCTGCTGAAAAATATTTGCTGTGAAGAACAAAAAAATACACTTTTTAAAATTTACTGATATTAAATTCCATAGATAAACTGCATCAATCTAGGCATGTCACCCATGGTATGGAATAGACAAACATGAAAGGACCAGATCTTCTATATTAAATATGGTTCTTTGCCTTCTCTTGCATTCTTCTCTGTCCCACCTCACCAACAGCATTCCAAAGTTCTACAGCAGAATATCTGTATCTAGTTTGTCCTGACCATAGCATTCAGGAGACTTAATGGGTATGACCCAGCTGCAGAGTTTAAACAGTCTGGCTGCAAGGTTGTGTGTTTATTTGCCTGCAAATACAAAAGCCTTATTCAGATGAGCCTTTTAAAGCAGACTCACGGCAGCAAAGCTAATTTGGGTGCGTGCATCTGTCAAGCATTACTTACTAACTATGTGTGCTGTAGTCTGAAAGGCCAGCTCTACGATATTCCCATCATGGTCTGACGCTGCTTGATGAAAGACTGCAAAGATATTTTTCCAGCCTGAACGAATGTTACCAGCTTGAGAGTTCACCATCTGAGCAATACAGCGGATCACCATGTCTCGAATAGTTGGAGATCTTAAAAAAAAAGAGAGAAAGGAAAGCAAGACTACTTTACACTGGCATGAAGTAACTGCCCCACTTCTCTGTACGTGACCATCTAACCCATGCCAAGTGACATCCTTAAGTGGGACTAAAGCAAGCTAAAAAGCAGAAATTGCAGTGCCTCACACCTGTTTTTCTTCATAATATGCTCAAAAGGCCTTAGGAAGTCTTTCTGGAAGCGGAAGTTGGCTAACTCTCCCTTCTCAAGAAATTTCATTGACAGCTGCCTTAATGAGTCTACGGCAAAGATGGCAACATCTTCATTAGGGTTACACCCAACCTAGAAGAAAAGCATATTTTCAAACACTTATCAGCTACAGTGTCATTTATATGACTAACAAATTCATCATTCAAGTTCCATCTCAGCCCACTAAACACTGCTAGCACATTCTAGTGTTCAGATACTTGGGAAAGAAGGGGTTCCTGTTGAAGGGGGCATTCCGTCATTTCATCCATCTAAACAGACCCATGGATTTTGAATGCATCAATGCAGAACTATAATAGAACTATAATGCTAAAATTAAAATACAATACAATAAAATAAATGAAATCTTTGGTTAAAAAAATCCCATCCTAACATGGTTCAATTTCCTAAGGAAAACAAGTGTTGCTCCAGGATCACCTGTGTACATTTTAGAGGAAAACTAATTTGGCATTTTATCAGAAGGAAAAGACAAAGAAAAATTATAAAAATACCAAATCATATAATGAAGATTATATGATTAAAGATCATTTCTACAAACATTTCTATTTGTACACTTTCGATTTTTAAATAGGTGCTTCTTTTAGGTGCCTTGAATAGAATTTTTTTCAATATCAGAGCTTATGCCACTAACAACACAGAAGGGAAAAGTTGATTGAAGAAGTCCCGCTATTCATGCATATTGTGTAACTTGATTTTAAAAAGTACCTTATTGAAGTGATCTCCAATCACATGCCAAATCCTCGACCACTGCAGCCTAATGCGGTTCATGTTGTAATAGGATATCTCCACTATCTTCTGCAGGCTGAACATGCGTGGGTGGTGCGGGGACGCCAGCTCATCCATGGAAACAGCACACAGCCACCGCACAAAGTCAACTGCACAGGAGAAGCCTGCTGTAAGCCAGGCTGCTCCAGTGCCAGGGGCCCTGTAACCCACCATACGTACCTATGGCATTCCCGTCCAGCCTCGTGGAGCCCGTGAATATCCTATGGAACAAATAAAGGAGTTGGAGTTTCAGACGCGCATCCACAAGAGTCAATTACAGCTTAGTGCTGCAGCAGAAGGTCAGCACATCTGGAGCTACTTCCCAATCCTCCATGCCATGAACTCTGCACCTCTTGTATTCTTACTCCTTGGCAGCAGTACATGCATTTTTCCTTAGTCTAAGCATCCTCTTTCCAGCACCAAGTCAGAGTCTACTGTGCTCCTGCCCCGCTGCAGGAACAGGCACAGGCTCACAAGTTTACCCCGCCAAGTTGTGCTGGAACACTCATTTGGGTGACAGCATGTTAAATTTCATGGGGACAATAAACAGACAGTAAGAAAGCTTTGCTACAAGACTTTACTGGTTATCAGCCACCTTTGATAAAGATCTTGATAAAGACCTTGATAAAGATGTAAAGACATGCTTTGATAATATGGTCGGCTGTGGCCGTCAAAACAGACAGGAGAAAGACTGCGGATGCACTGTTGTCCCTTCTTCCCCTTCAGCTGTTCAGTCTTGAGAGGAGTTCAGACTACTGATAGTGGACCATATAGAACACTGATAAAGTGGAGAACATTCCCAAATCTTTTGGACTTTGATGTGGTAACAGACACATTTATGGTTAGTGAATATATGATTGTGCAGACTTGCACAATTGTATCAGTAATTACTAAGAAGTCCCATTCCAACACATGGTTTAGGATAGAAGCATGTCTTTAGACAATACTTCAGAAGAGCAGATGACAAAGATGACAATTTAGGTAAGAGTGCAGAGATTACATTCTCAGTACCTGTCTACTGCTACCACCACACTCTGTGAGCTGGTCTCCCCCACAGACTCCTGAATGCTTGCCATATGCCGCTTGTCAGCCCCACTCCCAACGAGGTTCCCTGCAATAAAAGCCATTAAAAAACAGTATTTGCCATCAGGAAATAACAACTTTATATTAACTCCAACATCAAACAAGTAGACAAGGAGAAGTGTCTACTGCTTCTAGGCACCATGTAATTTATATGGAGCAGATGGTGCCTTTGCCAGATCTGTGCCAGATTATTACACAGTTAAATACCATATTTATTAGGTTAAGACAATATGATATTGTTAATAAAATTGGAACTGACAAAATAATATTTTAAAATATGAACTCTAAGTCAGCTACAAGTAGTTAATGAGTTCTGTATGCAGCACAGTTCTGTATTCATCATAATCATCATGCATAGCATCCATTCCCAAGTTTTTTACAATTAAATTGTTTCCTTAGTGGTTTTAAAAGGCAACTTGCCTTGTCCCTCTAATTTACAGCCAAAAATCTAAGGTTTGTTTCTTGCACACACTGCAGAAACAATAGGAACTGGAACATGCAGAGATAAGAAATTCCTTTGCAAATCCAATTGTCAGTAATCAAAACATCTATTAATTCCTAAAAATAAATGGCTCTTTTTTTCTATTAATTAATACTTGTAACAAAACCATGACTTCGTATGGCAAAACAGTTTTGACAACAACATATTCCAACAAATAAATCTGGAATAGTTATTAAATATCTTAACCCAATTCCAAAGCTAGAACAGATTTGGTAATATAAACACATATTGGAATACACAGTTTCATTAATCCAACACAGCTTCCCCTGGAAGCAAGTAAATATATTTGAGTACATTATAACATTGAGGATTCTTTAGCATCCTTACTCCACTTGTATGTACATCTTTGTGAAGTCCAGGATTAATAATCTTACCTAATCCCAGGCTCATAAACTCTTCTCCTGCAGAGGCATAGCCCTTAATGCTGCTTTCCCTCTCACGCCCGGAACCAGACAAATACCGAGTTTTTACGCCAGTTCCTATGAGCTGTGCCAGTTCCAGCTGGCTAATACATTTCAAGATCTAAAACCAAAAGAAATTAAACATTGTGTTCCTGGACACCACCATATTTTTATTCTTAACATATATTTGTATTTAATATTTATAACCTCCCCATGTTCTCCAACCATTAAAACAATTTTGACCATGACAACAGCTTTGATGGAGCTAAAACTTTACTAATGAAATTGAAAATGAAGTTGAGTGGTTCATTCAATATTATCAGCCACCATGAATCATTCCAATACAAGAATAAAATAAACAGTGCTCAAAAATCTAACCTGGATCTCTAACTACTAAAGGAAACCTTTTTGTTACTTTTTACAGCATCAGCTTTCAAGACTATAAACAAGTAGGAGCTGATCTTCTAGAGACTTCATTGTCCCAGAGAGATGAAAAGACTGAAACACTGCAGCTATCACCACTTTGAGTAATGATGTTCCAACATAGACAGTTTAAATGCCAATGCTGTGCTTGCCATAGCACAAAATTGACTCCCTTCCGTCTTCCTCCCCCACTGCCACATCCCTTGGCTGGCACAAGCACTCAAGAGAGTGTGCTATGAGCCAGGTCTGAGGCATCTGTCAGCTCTAGCACCTTTTGGCTCATATCATGTAGCCCAAGACTAGAGCCAGAGAACATAATGCAGCAGAAATGCTCCTTTTAGCAGCAGCACAGATTTAGAGCTGATAAAATTGCTCCTGGAAAATAGGCTTTAAGAAAATACATATGATCCTGATAGCCCATCTTTACCAATCCCCCACCAAATTATTTTAGCCCTAATTTTTCATGTGCTTATGGTGTAAATGTTGGCAAATATTGCACAGACAAGTCTGGACCTGTGAACCAGAATATTTTTGTTTCCATGAATAAGAATACAATAGTTTATATGCAGACTTTTCTGAAGCCAAATGAGACTTTTTATTTCATTTAAATTCCATATCAAATGCACCCACAAGAATTACAATATTGTCACACAGTTTCCACAGGGTCTTCAAAAAAAATGCAGTGCATTATTTTTATATATATATAAAAAAATGCAAAAAACCCCTTAACAATATAATGCACTTCCTTCACATTTTCAAGAGGGTTCTGGGAGCTGATAGTAGAAGAAAAAATATGACACCACGTTCACTATTTAAACTAATCAAGATTTACCTCATGCCAAGAATTGCCAAGATAGTTGCCATCTGTGTGAGCAACTGTAATGAGTGTCTTAATGGTATCAATGTTCTTCTGTTTCATTTCTGTAATGCTGGAACTGGCAGTCAACAAGGAAAAACGAGCAAGGGCCTGTACATAAGCATCTCGTTCAAGCTACAAGACAGAGAAACAAGCATCAAAATCAAGTCCCCGAAGAACCAGAGAAAGCAACTTGCCTACAAATTTTCCTTCTATGGATAGTTGGCACTGTTAGAGCACTTTCCAGCTAAAGGAGAGTAGGATGCCAGTTAGCAAACATTCTTAATAGAAGGTTCAGAAAGAAAGAAAAAGAGCTGAAGAAATGCTTGATTACATCAAGACCTTTTACCATTTCAAGAAAGCAGATGAGACACTTCATCTGCTATGTATAAGCTGTTTGTAATTCTTCACCTGCCTCCCAGAGCCCACATGGCTGTCAGCGAGTCCCAGGCTAAGTCTGGCACCAACCTGCATTCCAAAGATACAGGCTATCCTAATTGCACAGCGTATTCCTTCCAAACATAGGGACGCAACTTCTGTGTCATCGCAGTTCTGCAAGCCAACGCTGTAGGCTGCCAGCAGTGGAGTCCAGACAAGCTAAAGAGAGGAAGAAACTAAGTTCAGAAGTCTCTTACAACTTTAGCCCAAAACACTGGGTCACTGAAGCCAAATATATCCAAAGAGTCCACCTGTTGCATTAGCCAACTCTGAAGAGTAATTTTCCACCTTTTTTCCCATGCTTAAAACTCTTCATAACGAAGACACAGTGAGAACCTGACACTCACTTTGAACATGGGTCTGACATGATCCAGGTGAGTGGCGCTGGTGAAAGGTGCCTTTGCATGGCTCACTGCCTCCATGAGGGCTTTGGCTGTCTTTGCCATTTGTTCCATCTCCAAGTTGTACAACAACCTCCGCTGCTTCTCATTAGCTACACCTAAGGGAAACACCACACAGAGGCATTGCTTGCTTTTCTTACAAGAGCATATTCCATGTCTTCACACTGAGCATCACAAAATGTTAAATAAAGGTATTGCAACTGAAATCTAAATACTCTATTAAGTCATTCTGCCTGTAAAAGTGGATGGAGAATCCTGTATCTTCTTAGGCTCACATCCCCAAAACAAAACAAGCCCTCACCAACATGATAAATAAATTAATAACTTAGTGTTTCTTTACCCTTATACTACAGGGTGCAACTTCAATTTTCAAGCAAATTAATTTTGTTCCTATTTTGATTGAGAAAACCTGCAAACAGCATGAAAACACTGGAAAAACCACTATGCTGAAGATTCAGAATTCACTAAGTTGAATTAAATTAGTACTAGCTATTCTGAGTAAAAGTAGGGTACAGCTGGGGATACTGGTTTCTACTGCATGCTACACACAGAAGCCCTCGTTTGGTCTGGATGAGGAGAAGTGACTATAGATCGTGACAAATTCTCTAATCTCTCTGTTTTGCAAACTTTATCACAAGGACTGTGACACCTCCCAGCCACTGAACCATGGAGGAAGACAAAAAAACCAGCCCAAATCAAGCCCTCATCCCTTGTCTAGCACATAAAAACAAGTTAATTGCAAAGTAAGTTCCCCCTTGAGTTATTCCACCCTTTTCCCCTCACACTCATGTTTAAAAACCCCAACAGATCTCATTTCTGCAGTGGTGCCAGAGGCACCTACATGGCTGTTCCCACCATAGAAAGCAGTGTTAAGTTGTAACTGAGCCAGTTTCATTCCAGATATCTCTATCAACCATTCTAAGTGTACTTTATGTATTGCCCCAAGGCATTTTCACAAGGACTCTGCACACCACTCTGCCATCCCAAAGTTCCTGCAATAGTTCAAGAGCACTGTGGTCTTTCCAGTTTCTAGTTCCTTCTTACTTGGTTTACTACACTTGGTTGTAATTGCATATTCTTTTGTCTCTTTCATTGCAATTTTCTTTCCTTCTATTTCTTCATAGATTGTGGATAAATACTCTTCTGGCAGGTCTTTACTGTCATTGATTCCTCGATTCATTTTAATGTACTGCTCCTTTGTCATTTTATTTTTTACCTGTAAGAAGGAATACATTGGATATCAGATTTTGAATGCAACCTCCAGGGAAATTTGAACTTCCAAACTTAAGTTTGGATTTTTAAAATTTCTACCTGTGGACTGTGCAAGTCTGTAGTCAGCATTATAATGGAGTATGCCAAAACATAGGCAGTGTCAGCGCTAGCAAATAGTGTTTGCCTGAGGGAGGAAAAGAACAAAACAGGTTTATAGACTCCAAATTCCTCAGTCCATTAGCTCTAGTCCCATATGCAAGAAAAATACCCAGAAGTGCTATGGATTCAAACAAAGAGCCAACAAAGCCTGATGCTGGAAATGCATCAAACCCCAAGTAGTTTAAAACACAAATAAAAAGGGGGGAAAAAGCGCATCATCTTTGTAATATTGAAATCTAGTGGTGAGTGAGATTTTCAAGTACATTCCCCAAAAATTACCCAAAGAACAATAATGTATAATCCTAAAAAAGTTAAAGGACAGCTTATTTTTCACTCCCAGAGTTTCATAAAGCTTGATACAAAACTAACCCACTGATACACCAACTGGACTAAGGAATGGGAACTAATTAAGCTTGATGCATAGCTAAACTTCAGTTTAGCTTATTGCATTAGGAACAATAGCAACTTTGCCTATTTGGTATCAAATAACATATACACATTTTGTTCCACATCTAACAGGCAAGCAAAAGCATTGTAACATCCTATTAGCTGTTTATGTCATGAATTTTTAATTCTAGCCATTTCTACTGCTTATTACTGTTTTTTATACTTGACTGATCTACATTTGTCTAAAATTGTCTCTGTATTAGCTGTTGCATTTTAATCTGCTTAGGGCTTCCCTCTTCCAGTAATTCCTTCTAGCAAGTACTTGGGATTTAAGGAAATGCCAGCATCAGTATACTTCTTATCCAGTATCAGCAGCAAGATCTGCTCCTCACACAAGCCTGCAGAAGTTCCTGGCCTGGTATGAGCTTAATCTATCCCCTGCCCCTAAGGGCCACAACAGTACAGCCAGGGAATGTTCTTTGGGCACTGATCTGATACAAAGGGTTTGAATTACCGTTGGTTGCACTCAATATATCTAGCAGCAAACTTCTCCATTAATCTATCAATCTTCTGGGCTTCACCTGGCAGACGAAAACCTTCCAGAAATATACGCAGAGCAGAGACAAAGTCTTTTCCACAGAAATCAAGCTGGTCTACATAGGCATACATCACTTCCTTGTTAAACTTGCTGCTTTCCCCAAGAAATTCCCCCACTTGAGTCTAAAAAACACAAGAGACAGTTGTTACTGTGCAATCCAAGTGCCAGCTTTGCAAGAAGGTTCCTAAGCCAAGAGTTGCATAGCTGTCAGCTCTGTAAAGCTGACATGCCGCTGAGGGGCAGAGCAGCCGATGGAGGGGTGGCAAGGGACAGGGGTACTAGATATGCCCCCTCAGTCTGCATATTCCTGCTTCCCTCACTGCCAAAGGCAAGATCTGCATTACTGCAGAGCCAAGGAAAGCTGAACTGTGCCCAGTTGCATATGCAGCAGAGAATGCTTTGCCACTGTAGCACATGATACTCCTTTGCTGGCAAGGTACTGCCAGCCACTGACACTACTCCATCTCCCTCCAGTCTCCAGGGACAGATGAAATGCACATTCCACTGATGGGGAACCCTCCAGCACTTCATTGTAACACAGTACTTTACTAAGAAGCCTGGGACAGCAAGTAAACAGTAGGTAGCTTTGGCATTAGGTGTGTCCATGAGAAGCCTTGCACACTCATTTCTCTAAGATATGAACTACAGAGTGGGGGCACACAGATACCAGGGACAGGGCCAAAGGTACTGGGGCAAGTCTATTAATTATGCTGCACGTAATCTTACAGAACAGAGGCGTTCCTCTTGGTGCAAGAATTGTGCCAGGTCCTCTGCTGTGGTGCCAAGCATTCCCTGCTCCTGTAGATACTGTATTCCTCTCTTTGGTTTTTTATTAAACCTATTCAGACAAAAACATGGAAAAATTGAGACATACAATTAAAAATACCACAGCCTATAAAATTTGAGTTTTATAGAGTCCTTATAAATCAAAGATTCTGTGCTGTAGTTTCATGTCCTTTCTAGTTAGAAAAAAAGTTAAAGAATGTGCAACAGATCTACTACCTATCACACCACAGGCTCCATCTCATAAGGTACATTTAGTTGCTGATAACCTTAGAAGTTATTGCTGGAAAACGCCAAAACTCACCTTTTTGAACATTAAAAATTAGAGACTTTACATGAAATGTTAAAAATGTTGCTGTTCAAGACCTTTTTCTAGCATTTACAGACATGAAGACCTTCAAATTAATGAAAAAGAAGTAAAGCATAGCTGGACAATGATTTAATTCTTCAAACTCTATTTCAATAAAAGATAACAAATCATGTAAGAGCTGCAAGACAACCGTGCCCCTCAAACCAATTTCTCTCTAGGCATATACACTCTTGTGCAGCTGAGCCAGCAAAAAGCAAAGCTGTGAAAACTCCTTTCACTCCACCCAGGATTTTATGAAATTCCTTTTAACTATAACAGCCTCCAGCATTGGTTTTTGACAACAGCAGGCAAGAATCTTCAGCATTAATATCAATTTGTAAGTGTCCCTACAGGTGTGAGTGTATGAGACCATAAGAAACAATACATTTTATTACTAGTGAACTTTAGTTTTCCTTTCATACTGGGCTTACAGTTCTATCCCATGTTCAATTATTTCCTTTTGTTGCTTGATGACTTCAAATTGCTCTGGATCATCTGGGACAGCACTCTGGGTACCAACACTTCCAACTCCTGACGATACAGTGGAGTCCAAGGAACTGACACTACTCCGTCTCCCTCCAGTCTCCAGGCATTTACCTTCAGCCATTTCCTGTTCAGACGGTTTATATGAACCTATTTACAAACAAGGTGAGATTTAAGTTATCCTTGTTCAGTCAAGAACTTTTAGTTACAGAACTTTTAAGCAGAAATCTATGAATCAATATTCTTATTTTACCATGTATATTTTTTGGCAATCTGCACTACACAAAGATGCTCTATTGATGCAATTCTAAAATAATCCAACAAAAGGCAGAAAAGCAGCAGCATCTATGGAGAAATTCCACCACTTCAACTTTGTAACTCCAAGATTGGTCGCATGTCTTGTTCTACGTGAGCTTTTATAGCATAGACAAGGGCCTGGCTAAAGCTCATCAACAGAACCCGGTTACTGGAGAACTGGTTACTGCAACACACTAACAACTGTTTGTAAAATACCTCACTTGTATAAACAAATTGTTAGGTACAAATCTGGCATCCGCACTTCTGAATAGCTTCTAAACACTGAAAAAACACAAGATCAAAGTGATTAAACAAATTAGTCTCTCCATACAGAAACAATCTTACCCAAGCTAGTCTGATGATTAGGGTTCACATAAAGGTCTTTGCTCCATTCTACCATACATTTTAAAATAGAAACCAAACATTCAAGTCCTTTTTTCCTCAGGCTTAGTTCCTAAAACATGAAGAAAAATAATAATAAAATAAAAAAAGAAAAACCAAACCAACAAACAATGCTGAAAACAGTCTCTACACCAGTCTCCCTCTAAGGACTGGGAAAGTATAATCTTAAAATTAAATGCTTATGGTGGAGATATGGCACAAAGTCTGTGCAAAGCAAACCCCCCAGAAGGTACCACTGGTTCATGAGCTCCAGAAGCTAAGTCATTTAAATGAGGCAGGGGAAGGCTCATTTGGTTCTCTCTCCCATGGCAGTCCAACTAAAGAGACCAGAACCAGCCTGGTCTCACAGTGCAAACAGGCAGCAAAATCTCCAAGTAAACTAATGGCACTGCTTCAGCATCCAATTGCAAATTAGCAAACTAACACAAAGTAAGTAACATCAGTAGGTTATAGACAACATGAACCACTGGAAGTATCAGTAATGATGCAGAGATAGCACTGTTTATGAAACAATAGCACCTTATCTTAAAAGCTGTTTTCCTTACCTGCAAAGGTGTCATTCCCAACTCATGCCCACTTCGTCCCTGTGCGATTTTGGACAAGTCATTTACAAGACGTTCAAATATATTAGCAGCGTTTAAATCACAATCATAGTTAACATAAATATCCACTACACACTGGGCATCTGGAAAATAAAAGAAAATGGAAGTATTAGGATTCTGTGCAATAGAATTTTAAAAAGGAATCAGCCAAGTTGGAGCAGGCAGTGTGGATGAATCCACACATTTCAACCAAGCACTCTAGCATCAAATTCAAATTTTCATACTTAAACATTATATGTGGCATTTCTTCTCAAAATAATTTTCATCTGCTGCCAGAAGAAGTGATTCTTTTACACAGTGGAAATACCTGCACAAATTCTAGTTAAAGTCTGAATCACCATCCATTTGTGTTCAAAGGAACTTGAAGAAGTCTCTAGAATATTCAGGAAGATCTCTTTGAAGAACACCTGCAAAATAAATAAGGTTAAGGACTTGATGATCTGAAACTTATTAGAACCATGTCAAATGTACAGATTCATTTCTGTTCAGTAATTTCCCTTGAAGAGCAACATTTCAGGCACATGAGAATTTGGATACAGTAGTAATATACTAGTTTAGTAAGCAAACCAAACTGAGACATTAAAATGTAAGTTCCAGCTGTCTTTTTACCATTACAGTATTTTGAGAACTAGAGCATATGCAATTCATAGATTAAAAGTCTCTCACCTCAATCTGCATTTTTAAATGGGTCTTAAAATTTGAAAGCAGCGTGAGGAAGATGGCAAGAGAGAGCTCAAACACATCAGGAACAGAAGAGACTCCATTTTTAGATAATGCTACACAAAGATATTGCTTGATTGCATTGATGAACATTTCATGTGTCCTGAAAACCAGACCAGCATTCTGCAGCACTGAGAGAAGCAGCTGGAGAGACACAACCTTGGAACGCAATTCATGGGATCTAGAAAAAGTTCAACATTAAATGTATTTTTATATTTTCTTAGTATATACTTGTACTCAACATTAGCACTGTAGCATTTTTTCCACATCAAGAAGAAATGACTGCTATTTTAATTCATTTGAATGCAGGGGGCAAGAGGGGTGGAAATCAGCCAAGTGATTTTTGAACATCTACCACCCAAATTTGAAAAAATTGTCAGTAATATTAACATCTTAGACTAGCCTAATAGATGCAGCTCAGTGCTTCTTAAGCACTTCCCCACTCTCCCATCAAAAGCTTCACAAATACTATAGTCAAGGCCACTCCAACTGGTAAGATTAGTAAGTCTATTATGCAAAACCCAAAAATCTCAAGTATTAATTTTTCATAATTTGAAGCTATTTTCAGTCCTAGATTCATCAAGCTAACTAAACCAAGGGCCTGACAAGTGGATTTTGAACATCTGCTTTACTATACAGCAGCTACTTAACTGTCTCCAAAAGCTACCTGGAGAGGACAGTATAATAAATACAGCTCCTTACTTGGGGTCTGGTGGTCCATCCCCGAGCGGTTTCATGGAGAGCTTGCACAATGACCTGAACACAAGGAAGGCATCCTTTTGCAGAACGTGGGAAAATCTGGCAGCAGCTTGATGTCCAGATACATCTGTTTCCTTGAGAGTAAAAAAACACAACACAGATCCTCAGTGAGACAAAGAAACAGAGCAATTAGGAGATTCCACAGCTCCTCTGAGAATCAGCTACAGTTTGAAGAAAATAGTACATTTGGCAAAGTTTAAACTAAACCTAAACAGGATTACAAGGGATCTGAACCTTTTCACACATGTTGACTGACCCTTTAACTCTGTCCCCACTCTGTATTAAAATACAACTAATATAATCAAGTTTAGGACCGGTATTTTCAAAATATGCTTAAATTCCAGCTGCTGCTTCCTTTTTGAACCTGAGCAGGACACACACATTAGAGTTTCTGTCCCTTTCTTCCGCCAAATCCCACTCTATTAGTTGGCACAGTAAAAACATTTCTTCTTTCGTAGATGTATATTGGCATCCGGTGCAGTTATTTACCAGATTATCAGTGGAGGAAACAGACTGCCCATCATCTGGAATCCCGTTTGTTTGTACATTTTCATTGCTAGAGCCAGAAAGAAGAGTATCTGCAGTCTCTAATGCAGGCAGAGCCTTGACTGGTTCTGTTACCTGCTTTTCTTCAGCCACTAAAGGGGAAAAAGGAAAAATTATTAAAATCATGCATTAAGAGTCTTCTATCCCGTGACTTCATGAAGCTCTACCACCGAGTGCGACAGAAGTAGCACTGGTAAACTAGAAAGTTTCTCAGATATCAGCAAAAGAATATTGTGATACAATCAAAACCTGTTCTTGCTGCCTCAGTAGGTGTTCTTGTCAAGATACTTAGTAACAAAAATAACTTCCATGCTTCTGTAATCAATACATATGCAACTATTTTACTTTAGAAGACTTTACTACCTTTCACAGCTGACTCCACCACATCTTCCAAGATGCCTTGAACCATTTCCTTTCCTCCATCAATTGTTTCCTCTGATGAAACACACAGAGAATTTTTAATTTAGTATTTTTGTTTAGGAAGAGGATTAAAAGGAAAAACACGACAGAGGCAGAAATGTAAAAAATTATCAGCTTTCTTCAGCAGTTCTCATTGAAAGTCATTTCTGAGAAGTCACTCAAAAATATTCATTGATGTTATTTATGTTGTTTAAATCAAAGCACTGATATTTTTAACGCAGTTATTTTGTCATTTGTATTTATCAACTGTTACAAACATTCCTAATTTGGATGCAGTATGTGCTGATGATATGGTCTTCATAATATGCACCATTTTTACCACAGGACTTCAATTACCTGAGAGTGATTCTGTCACTTCCCACATACCATGACAATTCTCTTCCTTTCCTTCCTTTCCTACTCAAGTCAAATTCCTTTAAAATTCTCTATAGATAAAGCACACATAGTTTAACTAGAATTCTGGGGAGAACAGGAACCTTTCTGCAGCTGTTATAGTGTAGACACAAGCCGAGGATGGCAGCACACTCTGAAAGACTACTGAGGAGAGCCAAGGGAGCCAGCCACCCCAGTCACTGCTCCTCCAAGTGGCCTCCAAGAGCACTTTCCAACAGCACTGCTGCAAGTGAAAGCGACAGACACCCCGCACCCTGCTCACCTGCCGCTGGCAGGGCGAGGGCCCGGTGCAGCTCCCCTTGGCCGGGCCCCGCCGTGCCGGGCTCCCCGTTGGCCAGCGCGGCGCCGGCAGCGGCGGCTCTGCCTCCCCGGGAGCTGTGCTGCCACTGCCCCGGCCGCGGGGACCGCGACACCGCCGCCACCGCCGGGGACTGCGGCTTCTGCGCAGGCGCTCGCTCTGCTTCTCTGGATTCCTGCAGCTTGAAAAACCCATGTGAAAAGGTTCATCTAAGCACAAAACACGCTACAGAAAATCCTGTCTACGATGACTGATGCTCCTATGTGAATTCACGTGTTAGCAAGAAACAGTGAAACTACCATCACTTGGCCAATCAGATTAAAAAGATACACTTCAAGTTTATTTGCAAAGCATCATGTGTTTATCCAATGTCATTTGGAAGGAGCTACAGTGTGAAACCTTGTTATCAGCACTGAGCCACACCTTTTATTTTCAAATCAGTCACTATGCCTCACTGCAGGGTTTGACGGGTTTTCTAACCTGACAAATCAACAGATATAAAACTACAATGACAGACTCATTAAAAACAACAATAAAAAAAAAGTTTTCATTCATTTGCAAGGCTAAACATCTGAGATGAGAAAAAGTAATAGTTACTTACAGCTTGATTTTCCATCCGTGTAAAAATGACATTTAACATCTGTGTCAGGGTAGCTTTGGCAGTTGTCTGGTTAATAAGATTTTTACTGGCCAGATAGATGTTGTAGCAGGTTCTAACAGTTTGAAGAATTGTTCCTTCATGAATTTCTATATATGGAGATGTTACTGCAGTGAGGAGAGCCTAGAAAAGTCCGTAACATGGTAAAAATGAGATCTAAGCAAGTAGGCAGCAATGCTCTTCTTCATGCATGTCTTCCAGAATAATCAGTGGGTTTGCTACAAAACACAGGTATCTTTTTTTAAGACTTTACAAGCAACAACATTTCAAATTAAAGAAAGTTTAAAAGGACTTCCATATCTCTGTTCTCTCCTGAGCTGTTCTTAGAGGGTTTTACCAAAATTAATTTTCCACTAAGGGAGATACTGTACCTCCAAATGAAAGTTATTATATTCCATAGCTTCATTTCCACGCAAGAGCCAATTGGCCTACACTAACATCAAGTTGGATTACTAGAAGGTTCACCAACTTCCAACCTCAGCTACAGTAGCCCAAGAAGATTTCAGAGCCAGAATACACATCGCTGACAGACACTACCATGCCTTGTTGAGAACATACACTAGCAGCTGTCTGGAAAAAAGTCCAGGGGAGCAGACAGGCTTGAACAGCATTCCATGGCACTGCATCTCAGTTCCAGGGCCTGCTATCAGGGCTGAAAGCAATTCCCTGGCCTGATGGAGGTGGGCACTGCCTCTAACAGGAGCACAAAGATGTCTGAAAGATGGCTCATCTCAGAAAGGACAAACATTTATAAAATATTCCCTTACATTCTGCTTTCCCAACAGGAAGTACATTTTCCTCACCAACTCTGCCCTGGTGTCAGCGTCCCTGAACACAGTGACACATGGGACAATGTAAGAAATGGAGCAACTGGGCCCTCAGTAATATTTAGCTTTTTTTTTTCAGTTACAAAATGAAAGAGAGAGAAAGCAAATTAATATTGCACCAAAATAAATCAAATAAAATACCTTAATTATCTGCAGTTGTACTCCTTCATCTGTTTGAGGACCCTGAAAGCAATTGCAAATGGTTTCAACTATTCGGTCAATCAGTCGTTTTCCAGGAGCTCCGCTGCCCGGAGCGTTGCCAGTGATATGCCCATACGCAATGAGTTTCTAGATAGAAAGAATTCAGCTTAGATGACCATACACTGTTAAGAAAAGCACAGTTTAGCACAGCATAAAAAGGGGTGTTTAGATAGCATACCTCACTTAACCAGTTTTAACACAAAAATTTAACACCATATACAGTCTGGCCACCAAATACTTTGACTGCTACATATGTGGACAAAACAGATCTTAGTATGACACAAAAGCTTTTTCCACCCAGACCATTTCTTCATACCATAACCAGAGAAAATTTTTTTAACACCAGTCTTTGTGTTACACCTTTGTGCAACACCTATTCAAACCAAAGCGTTCTGCCCAAGATGTATAAGAATTCTGTAAGAATCGAAAGAGGAAAAGAAAAGAAAGATTCCAGAGTGTGACTTCCCCCGTCACATCAGCACCACAAGAAATCCCATGGTAACACTCCTTGTAGAGCACCACAGACGAAGCGCCTTTATTGACTGATGTAAGGATCCCTGAGCCCCAGCGAAGGCTGCTACAGAAGTGCAGCCACGCTCCTCCCTGGGCCCACGCGCCCAGCTCCCAGTGACCGCAGGCAGGGGCCGGGGCGTGCGCAGGGCAGGGCCGCTCCTCACCGCAGGAGCTGCATGCCAGATTTGGTAACTGCAGCTTTCTCCCTCTCACTCTGGCCAGGCTTAACCAGAACACTTACCTGTAAACAATCCAGGGAAGTACTGACGATGCGTGGAGACTTTGACTGGCAGGCCAGCTCAAATGGAAGGAAATATTTATCTGCTTCAATGAAATTTGCTTTTGGCGGAGCAGCAGTGCCTTCCCTAGGTCAGATAAGAAGAGTTATTAATTTTTCTAAACACATATATCACAGCAAACTACACTTTCTCCTTTTTCTAAATTTAAAGCAAAATAATGCACAGCAGCATACAAATGTACTCCAGCTTTCTTGCATATACTTTCCTAACCAAGATCAACTTTCTTTTAAAATCACACAAAACCCATTCTCATTTATTTATATTCTATCTGATCTTTTTGATATCTTCTTCAGCTTAACTATTCCCTCACTATACTCCAACACTGTCACACTATCTGAAATATTGGAAAACTCCTACACAACTGATGTATCTATCCATGTTATTCAAAATTGGTTAAACAGAGCTCATAAGAGGAATACTAAGCAAATAGAAACACATTTGGAGACCCATTTGCTCATTTTTAATCATAGCACAGTGCTGGAAAGCTGTTTTAAAATTTTTATTTAAGTAATATTTAAATTGGTGATCTTGATTTAGGTAATAAAGAGCACATGCTATCAAACAGAGGGTATGTACTGCTCCCCATGATTTCCTATCAGGCTATTGAGTCCAGTAAAAGGAAGCAAAAAACTGGCACCTTTTAGAAATTTCTCAATTTTTTCCTGGTGAAATTCAGAGGCAGTTATGGCTTGAGTACCCAGAGCCACAAACATTGTGTAAGTGAAATACAGGCCAGGCCATATGTTCTTGGCAGAAAGGTGGGTAACTGGGTATTCACAAACTCACTGCTGTAATGTATATACACCGTGACATTTCCACAAAACTATTCCATTTGTTCTTTTCACACACTGTTTAGAGTAATTAAGAATTTACCTTTTCTTTTCCAGTTCACTTTTTATTTCATCTGGAAGAGAGAAAAAAATCAAGCCTTAGTTATCATTATCAATAACACAGTAATAAAGAAAAGTTGTTTCAAATCAAGTCCTGCACTTCAGTATTTGCTACTCCATTCCTGTAACACCTCAGCTTCAGAGATCAGAGTTTCACCAGCTATTGAAAGGTGTATCTCTCCAATTTTACATTTAAAAAGCTGTTTTTTCCAAACATTCTCAACAAAAGGTATCTTTAGAACACACAGGCATAGTATGCAACTTTTATTCAAGTGTAAGTCCACATCATAGAGTGCTCAGGTCTGCAGAAGCCTTTGAGCTACTGCATAAACCATGAGTTCAATGCATCCAACCTTCCCATTACCTGCAGTGCCAGCCAGCCTGCTTGTCTTGAGCCTTACAACAGGAATCGGCCAGACAAGCTCCCGGGAGATAGGAAATCTTAAATGCACTCTGTCCTTTTGCCAGCAGATTTTTTTTTTCAGTTACACTTTTAAAGAGCTTTTCATAAAACTAAATACAGGGGGAAAGAAAGTTCCTTTCTCATTTCTCTTGTATACAGCAGAAGATCCCAAAGATCCTAGTAAGGCTTTTCGAGGATTTCTAAGGTATCACCATGGTGCACGATACAGACCAGCATAAGCACCCACTGTGAACATAGACAAATCCATATCTAAACCAACACCCACAGTAAGGCAGCACAGCTACATCATGTGTAACACCAGTGGAACCTTCCATCCCACCCTACAGCACATGCTGCAAACTACCCTGACTCTGCAAATTACCTTGCTTACAAATCTTGTTTCAATTGCAGGTATTAGAAAATGATCATTCATTCAATACTTGTTCTCCACAACTCTGGAGAGGCACCATTGTTTGTGATCAGATGTCCACAGTTCAGATGATTTCAGTGCTGCCTGTGAACCTCAGGAAATTCTTCTGTCTCAGGAGAATCAATACACAAACCACGCTAAGGAACAAGGACTGCAGCAAACACAGATTACAGTGTTTTGTACAGGCCTGCTTGTCAGTGAATGGCACAGGAATTAATCCTCACAGCGTGTACTGATTTTGTAAAATTACTACCCACACTGGATAGAGAATGGAAGTAAAACATAGAGAAAACCTGTATAACTACAAGCTGTGAGTGATAAGCTCCATCCAGGACTGCTGTTCTCCCTGCCCTATCTGCTCATTAATGAGCATCAGTCTGACATCCCTTAGTTCTCATGGCACACAATGATGTTACACAAACTGCAGTAATGTTATCCACCCCAGAGTCAGCCAAAGAGACACAAGAAAAATGGAAGAGTCCCGGGTGCACAGTGTACCCAGCTCTCCTCAAGCCCATCACACAAACAACCATATCCAGCAGCTTTAAAGAACAGTTGTCACTTGCCAGCCCTGCAGAAGCCAAGCCCAGTGCTCAGCACTGGGGCCTGGGGGCTTCAGGATCAGTAGGAACTTTGCAGCTCTGTGACAGTGCAAACCCAGCACCACCATCCCCTGATACTTCAGGCTTCAACTGGAGAGGAGACAACAGAATGGAGGCTGTTGGTAAGAAATGACCAAGGTTTTCTGTGCCAAACAGACAAGATAAATCTTGCATAGCACTCGTTCTTGAACCACTGTGTTTTTCATTCCAGGATCCAGCTGACCTACCAATAAGGTGACTAATCAGAAATTCAGTTCAGCATAATTTGAATTCAAGCCTTTTGATTTAATTGCCTTCCCCATCTTTATATTATGATCCAAAGAGCTACTGAGAACAACATATGCTAACGGACCCACCAATGTATTGTGTCCCTATTTTGATCTGCCTTGTTCTTAGCACAGCATATTCCCTAGGCATGCAGGAACTGGCTGCTTAAAACACTGAGTCTTCTGGGTAGCGTTATACCTTCAGAACGCTTAGTCCTGCCTCCAAGTCTTGGCAGAGAAAGGCATATTTTAGCTATAGCTAGAATCCCAAGTACAGCAGGAGGCTAGGACCAGCAAAAACACAATTAATGCTGTACTTCAGATACCCTGTAGAACTAAGGTGTACAGAGCTTTTTCTTAATGAATAAATTTTTCTAATGCAAAAGCTGCCCTAAGTTTTTCTTTCTTTCAAGGAGATCATTTCCCCCCATACTGTTTGTTTTGCAGAGTGAAAAAGATCTTGAATTGAAACTTCACAAAGATTATGGCCTTAAGGAGATATGATCATGCCCATCTTTACTGATACTTGTCTTAGATCTTGCACTGGAAAAATAATGGAAGAATAACATCCCATATTAGAACAACAACAGTTTAACTCTCAGAAGTACTCTATAAACAACAACAACAAAAAAAGTCTAACCAAGGCCTGATCAAGTTCCCCATTTTTATTATAATAAAAGCTTTTCTAAAGCCATAAAAAAACATCTTCACCACAACAGTATTTTAATAGATAATGCTGGCAGAAAAGAATAAATGAAAGGACAAAAGGAAGCTACAGGCATACCTCTGCTACTGACTGTATCAAAATAGTTTGAAAACCTCCATGTTTGAAGTACTCATTTGGTGGTCTGACCATCACAAGTGAGTGAAACAGAAAAAGTTGCCTAATTGAAGTCTGCTGCCAGGAACAGCTTGCCAAGCCCTAACCAGACACTGCCAGCTTCCAGAAATCGCCTGCCACTCGTACTGTTTCTCTCCAGTCACAGGAGTAAGGGGCACAGCTCAACTCCCTTCCACAGCTATAGAACACAGTCCGAACTTTGGTCAACATCTGGTCACCCAGCACAATCCTGACGCCTCACTTGGTGCTTTAGGTACCAGAGCTCCCTGTCACTCTCATGGCATCTCCTTCAGTCAGAAACATCTTCGACCCCTGTGCTGCCCACCCAACGAAAGTCCAGCAGCATTCCTACAAGGCAACAGAACTGGAACAAGAATGGCCTTGCAGCAATTTCTTCCAGAGCTTCTGGCCATAAAAGCAGGATGAAACTCACACTGAGTAGCTGCCTTTCTATAGCAGATGGATGGGTTCAGTTCCCTTGTATTGAAAACTACACATTAAAACAGAGGACGTTTGTTGTCTGCCTGCAACTCGATGCCTGCTCTGTGGCCGTAGAGTCAGGTTTGTGTCAGTGACAGCAAGCGAGCTCCTGTGCAGAAAATGGCTTGTGCTGGCACAAGGACATGGGCCATGCCCTTCCACAGCCCGTCCGAGCAGCAGGCAGCAGTGCCAACACAAACACATGGAGGAGCAGCCAAAGCTTCCCTCCCCCAGCCCAGTAAAGCCAACTGCATTGCCCAACTCCAGCCTGCCTTTGACTTCATCCAAACTCCAACACCCCACAGGTACTGATCACATCTGTCCTACAGAGCCCTTCAGAAAAGGCTGCCTGGGGAAGCCGGAGTCTCCTCTTTGCTCAGCATTCTCTGAACATGCTGGCCAAGAGGCCAAACTAGGAAACACAACTTATTTTGGACATTTGTCATTTATACAGAGAGACTTCTTAAACACACAACCAGATTCCTAAGTGAAGGCATGGCTGAAAAGATTTTAACTTGTTAGCAAGCTAGCTAAACAAATTCTGTTGTTTACAAAGCTCAAAGATATGTATGTGGAGCTGCCCAGGCAATCAAAGAAGGCCACAGAACCAGGCTGGCTGCACAGCATGTCATTAAAAAAAGCCACAGTAGGGCAGGAGTAATAGTTTATGTGAGAGACCCAGGTGCACAATTAGCTTTAGTCTAATATGAACTGCTGTGATACAGATTATCAGTGTTCCACTGCAAATTTTTCAGAATAATTTCAGTAGATTTACTAAGAATCATGTGTACCTGGAGCTCCATGTAAATGCTTATTAAACAACTATTTTTATACAATACGACGGTCTGTTGAAAACAAATTTTCTTCAAAACAGTTTTCTAAAGCAGAGCAGAACAGCTTCACTGTTTAAAACCCTCCATTTCTCCCAATCTCTCCTGGGGTTTACTGGCACTACAAGTACAGGAGACAACCGTTACACCTACTGATGAAGCAAGAGACTGAACGAAGGAATATATTCAAACTCTGCTTACTTAACATTAACACTGTGTATTTCAAAGGAGGGGGTGGAAAGAGGAAAAAAAACCCAAAACCTCAAAAAAACACCGCTGCTAACTGGTTTTGTTCCTTTTCCTCCACACTTCTTGCGTTTATGTCCTACGTGAGCCTATGTTACTTCTGATTTCTACAAGGTCATGTGTATTTTGCAGTCCAAAACTGATCAGTATTAGTCCAGTGAAAGGACTGAATTACAGAGAAAAAAGGGTAAGAAGAGTTTAAATTTAGAACAATTAAAGCAGATTAAAATTAGAATGAAAGAATACCATATTTCCTACACAAGAGAGACAGCAACATTCAGTAGTGATTTACTTAAATTCTCAGGAGTTATATGTACAAACCAATACAGAATTCATGTAAGAAAACAAGAGCATCTTTCCCACAGTTAGAAACTTCTTTCTCTCTCACCAAACAACAAATGTAAAGCATAGGTAAGTAACAGAAACACTATTGTAGTAACACCACAGCAGAAGCCATAAAAACAGGTTAATTTCTATTAGGCAGCTGTAGAATATACCAGTTTCTCTCTATTTGGAAAAAAAAAAAATCATCTTAGACTTCCCTTGTCCCAGGAGCAGATATCATCTACACATGCTCTGTGCCTGTGTTGCCTGGTTTATAACTGGTACAATGCCTCAAGGCTCCAATAAAAACACCATCGCATAGAGAAGACTGCACAGCAAAAGGGATTTAGGAAGAGGTAGAAATGGATTATTCGAAGTATCCCTTGGAGAAAGTGCAGCAGACAACAGCTGACACAATGACCACTTTCATAAAGTAACTATATTTCTTTCAAACTGAATTATTTTTACTCAGTGTTAACTGGACTTTTTATTATTATTCAAAACATTGAAGCTTCTTTCATCCATGACAGTTTGTGTAGGTTACGAAGTTTGGCCTGAATTCTTCAGACTGCCAGTAACATTCTTCCCACATTTCCTCATATATATACTATTGCACAGAGCTTGAAAATTAAGTTGACACTTTTGGAACTGTCATAGTCTTAGTTAATATAAAGTATAAGCTTAATTAAAATTAAGTATATGGAAATAAAACTGATTTTTTCACTTGAGTGAAAAAAAAAAAAAAGTCTTAACCAAAATAGAATAAAGTTTGGGAAGAATAAATAGAATAAAGTTTGGGGGGAAAAAATCATATGTAAATAAAAGAAACCCCATTCCTGTTGGCAACCTAAAATGATCAAATAATATTCACCAAATGTAACAGAGATCCTCCCATACAGTCATCCAGGCCCCTAACAGTTGGTCAACAGAAGGTTATCTCTTTATGCTGACTTCTGCTTTAGTCCAGGAAAGCCCATGGACTCTTTTTCAAGTCAAGATGAGGGAAAAAATGTCCACCATCACAACCATTAGCTGCCCTCAAACATACTGGACCTTAAAACACGCAGGCATGGCATAGTCATAATCCAAGTGGCAGGTGCCAATGGGTGGCTATTGCACTACTCTCCTCCCAAAATCATCATCTGCGATGCATTAGCAAACACAGACCTTCACTAGGCATCTTACAAGGAAGTTCCCTTTCTCAACCTCTAAATATATTTACATAGCAGCAAAACAGGTTCTCAGTCCTGTAAATGGGTTTGGTGCATGTGGGGGCAGTTGGGGAAGAGATCAGGAAAAGGAATTCATTAGGAAAAGCAGTCTCTAACTGCTGGGGCACATGTGTTATTCTTTTGCTCACAATGCCAACTTTAAGTAATAATTAAAATACCCTTCTATCTGGTTACCTTTCTCTGGATATACTGTCACTACAGGTAGCTCCTACAGATCTCCTGGCAGTACAGATTGCAGGGAGGAAGATAAAAATGACAGCATTTCTTTAAGCTCGCTCTCACTCTGCCTGGGACAGAACTTGCACCTGCCCAGCCTCCTTATACACCCAACCTGTCTTTTCTTCTGTCCTGGATACACTAAATGTTCCCAATTCAAAGGAAAACATTGATGGGAAGCAACCAAAACTGAGAGAGAGATGTCACTTTTGCAAATTAAGAAAGGGCCACAGAAAACTCCAGCTGCAGAGCTCTACTGTTTTACCCAGTTTATCTTTTCCCTCTTTGTGACACACCATATGTTGTCAGAACCTTTAACACAAAGACCTTTACATAAGCTTGTACTTGCAGATTTCAGGACCAGTCCACCAACTTCACAAAAAGCACTTTCAGCTCTGAAAACACCGCACACATTACATGTACTTGGCCACACTGCTAACAGTCCTTAGCCAGTCCGACCACGACCTGGAGATTAGAGGTCAGATTTATGATCCCGAGAAGCTCTGGGACTCCGTAAATCGAGGGCCTTAAAAAGTCTTGTTTCCTAGTCCAAAAGCTGCAATTAATTTTCTCAAAACCGAACTGGCAAGCCCAAATCCCTCCTGTTTCATACCGAGACCAGAACTTAATAAAACAGACATCTGGGGGTTTTCCCCTCGTATTTGCACGTCCTGTACTGGAGGGAGAACTTTCCCTCCGCTCCAAAGTCCCGAGGGCAGCCTGGGGCGCGAGGTTCTCCCGCACCCTGCCGGGACGCGAGGTGGAAGGGACGTGTCCCGGAGGGCTGGGCCCCTTCCACAGCCGCGCCCCCTGTGCCCTGTGCGGGCCGGGCCGGGCCGGGCCGGGCCGGGCCGGGCCGGGCCGACTCACCCAGCGCCACCTGGCAGGCTCTCCGCAGCTGCCCGTGCGGGGGCCGCTTCGCCTCCTTCTCCGCCAGGATCTTCTCCAGGGCCCGCGACACGAACATGCTCTTAGTGCGGGCGTCCTGCTCGCGAGCCGGCGGCTGCATGACGAGGCCGGGAGCGGGGCAGGGGCCGGGAGCGGGGCAGGGGCGGGAGCGAGAGCCGGGCGGGCACTCGGGGCCCGCGGCACAACCCGGAAGGGACGCGCCTCCCTCAGCGGCCGCGCCGCCGCCACGGCGCCGCCATGTTGGCGCCGTCACGTGACTCGGGCCACCCCTGGCCCCGCCCGCGGGGTCGCGCGAGGCTAGGGCGGGGCGGGGGCGGGGGCGGG
>QWTY01017521.1:0-17014 GCA_008033365.1 Pseudorectes ferrugineus | reverse complement strand
TAAAGCAAAAGGAGTATCTGATCTAGCCCTAACAGTCTCTTATTGTATGTCCCACCTGTCCTTTGCATCAGGATAGATAATCTCCATTATGCATTCAAAAGTGCCTCCTTAGCTGCTAATTCTCATGTTCTTCTTGGTCTCTGAGATAATCTTCTTAGGAGACACTATTTACCGGCTCCATAAGGTCACTGAAAAAGACTTTTCAGAAAAATTATTTTCCTCTGACTTCAGACTTTATTTCAAAAGCTAACTTCAAAATAATTTTCACCAACAGTACTTGCCATTATTAATTTCTTCAACTGCTAAAATCAAAACCGAAAATCAAATAAAATTACCTACCTCCATTTGCTGAAAAAACTGCACCCAGAACAGTCTCATAATTTGATATATGTCTTACTGTATCACCTACTGTTTGGGTATTTCCAACAGTTTAAAAATTAGTGTTACTTATTTTTAGTATCATCTATCACACTGAACAAAAACAACAAGGGAAAACACAAAATTCCTTCTTGCATTCCAGGAGGATGAAGCAGAAAGACAGAAGAGGTAGGAATAAAATATATAGTAAAAGAGAATATATATTTTTTTTTTTTTGGTAAGGTTTCCAACATATTTACTGTCCCACGCGTGCATATGTAGCTTAGTCTAGCCGTGTTCAGTCATTTAATTTCTTGTGAGACATTTAACAGCAAAAAGTTTTGAGGAAGGAGTTGAAAGGAGAGTGGCAGCAGCCCAGAGTACCCGCTCACAAAGGGATTTTGTTACCTGGAGGTGGGATGGAAGCCTGTGGAATATGCTTTCAGTAAAGCAGAAAGCTGTCAAGATTAATTTAACTAAGGTTTTCACAATGCTTAACACCTGCTTCATGAAAGCTTTGTCACAAATGCCTCTTTTTTTTAGACTATCAATGGGTTTTTCCAGCACCTTGTGTCGCCTTCTGCCCTTAAATCATTTCACTACAGCACAAGAAGTCAAAGTCATCTGTTCTCACCTTGGTCTCCCATTATTACTCTTGTTTTCATGTGCTCTTCCTCCATCCCAGCTCCCCTGCTGCTGTCACACTCTCAGACACAAGTCCTGCCACCACCTGCCTCCCTGCCCCAGTCTCCACAGGAGTTTTCCCCATTCTTTCCCTACAGAGGCACTTCATCAGAGTGACCTTCCTCCTCCCAAACCCCATACTCCCCTTCCTCATTTCAGCCACATTTTGAATAACCAACTGATTTCCTCCTCCCTCCGCTCAGAACAGTTCCACCTATGATCTGCCCCTTAGAGACATTTGCTTCTGTTAAATAAAAGTCCTTCTCTGAGGGAGAAAGGCCATTTCTGCTGGTGGGTTGGTTTTGGTTTTGTTTTTTATCAGCATTAGCAAATAAAATAATAATCCTCCAAACAAAACAAAATATACACCACCCCACCCCTAACACAACCAACAATTTGTTTTGTGGTTAAAACAAATTTCCTAGCATAGGTGTAATTATTCAGACAATTTAAAATTTTTTTTCCTAGTGGTTTAGTTATTGGTTTTCTCTAAGAAACATGGAAAAGTAGCCAAGACTGAATGAACCTTGTCGTCAGGCAAGAGGATACACAGCAAAGGATAATGAAACTAGAGGATGGTAAAGTTTGAGTGAGATTTGTACAGAAAATAAAACAATCATCTTCTCATCTCCTCCATAAATGGAATTTCTTTTACTGAGAGGATTAGCAGGTTTTTTACCATAAATTGTTCATCTGCCTCACACCAGCACATCTGACCTACACGAATAAAAGGACAAGTGAGATTTCAGCAAAGTGGCTTCTCTCTGGCTGTGCTGCAGAAGTCCTGCTGCATGATTCAGCTCTCTGAATGCCTCCACCTTTTAATGGCAAACACATCCCTCACTGCAACAGATGAAGCAGAGAGATTCTTCTGCAAGTGACAAATGGAGCTGCAGAAATTCCCCTGTACAGCTGCGTGTTCCTACTGCTCTGAGCTTAACAGGTTCACTGGGTTTCTCAGCTCAGGGACTATTATTTCAACAGGTGGAACTACCTGGTGCTGCAAAACCAGAGGCTCTTCCACGCTCCTGATAAACATGAAGCCATCCTGCAAGATAAAGACAGTCTTTCTGTCTGCCAGAATCTAATGCGGATTCTGAAAAGCAGCAAGTCTGGGCTAATTAAAAACAAAACAACAACCAACCAACCAAACATACACACACCAACAAAAACAAACCACAAAAAACTCCACCAAAAAGCAACCAAAATCAGCTACTAACTGAGCAAAGCTCCTTGGTCTCTGGAGAATGCCTAGAGCTCAACGACATTTGAGATTGAACATCTACAGAACATGATTATTAAGAACAAGAATCATTAATTACACAAGCTCTGCTGCATTCCAAATCCAGTTTCATAGTCAGAGAACTTACTTCCTCATTGCTTAGTTTTCCATCTGCAAATGAGAACACTTGGAACGTTTTACCTATAACACCACTTTGAGGTTTTCCAGCAACTCCAGGTGTACAGAAGAGAAGGTGCCATGGAGATGCTGCTGCAGCATCCAGCTCTACACAGACCCATCCAGCTGATTTCCCACCCTGCAAGGACAGTGGGGCTGTTGACTCCATCACAGCTGCTTCAACCAAAGGCTGCTCCTTGATTCAGCACCAACAGAAATTCCATGTGGGGACAGCTAAAGGCATCACAAGAACACTGATGTTGTGTGAAGGCGGTCTGTGCTTTCAGGAATGGACATGGACAATGCAGAAATCAACTGGAATCCTAGGTGGAAAACAGGCTGGAGCCAAACTTGAGGCTGCACATGCTTTTCAGAGGCATTGCCACTAAAGAAAAGAAAGGGGAGAAGTCTCCCCTGGGGGAAATTTTAATTCTGTTGGTATTTAGAAGGAGAAGGTGCTTATTGAAAATCATATTAATGGGGGAAATCTTCAGGAAAAGCTCCTGCCCACAATGCTGGCACCACTATAAATATGTGGATGGAAAACACAGAGTCTTCCAGCAACGGGCCACTGACTGGAGGCTTTGCTTGGCCAGTTTCTGGACCTTGGCAGCCTGTGTGTTAGCCAAGTGTTTGACAAACTGTGGTACAATTTCCTCAGTGTCTTTTTGCCAAGGAAGAATTCTCTGCTCAAGACCACACTGTCACGGTTGTTTGCACTCTAGCATATGATTAGGTAACATCTTCCAAAGCAAACAGGCTGTTTAGCACTTGAATGATCAAAACTGAGTAGATTATTTAAGGCCTCTGGTAGAATCACCCCTAGAAAATATTAAAGGAAGAACTGTCCAACCATAAAGCAGGTACATTAGTCTATGGGCAAAAAAAATAAATTACTAAAAAATTACTAAAGATACCTACAAGGTTGGTGCAGACCTCTGCCTCAGAACCTGCAACGTTGCTCAGTATCAAAGCTTAGTCATGCTAGGCAGGAGCAAACAGCATCAGTAAAATTTGAGGCAAAAGACTGCACATATACAGCACCTTCAGAGGAAAATGAGACTGGATCACTACAGACCTGAAAACGATGTGTCCTTGATAATTTTTTTTTTTGAGAAGAAGAGAAAGAACTTGGGTACTTTACCTCTTTGGTTCTTCTGAGAATTTGAACCAAAGTAATTATTTAATGAAAAATCAGTATCACACTTGTATCCATATTACAAGTACCTCAATCTATAGCTGCACTGATTAATTCTTCAAATCTCCTGAAGAAAATCACCAACTCTTCAGTGCTCCTCACATAGGCTGGGCCATTTGTCAGTAGAATTACAAGGTCCATCTCACCTTATTACCTGCCTTGGACTAATTCTGCACCTTCTACCAACACATGCTAGTTGTTATTTATTTTCATTCGACAAATTGCTCATTGTCTAGTTATCCTTATGAAAGGGAAATATCTTCATGTGACTTCCAACAGAAGGGAGAATCAGAGAGAATACAAAGCCCTCTGACTTGCTTTGTTGTTCACTGTTAGCACTAAAAGGGTGAAGAAGGAGAAGCAGGTTTGCCATATTCAGAGGTGTGCAAGCACCTGCAGCTGCCACCGACCTCCAATGAAACAGCAGCATCCCCTTCTTGTGAGGCAAGGGAAAAGCAAGTACAAATAAGTAAAGATCAGCCTAAGGAGCATATTATGACCTTTAGAAGTCTTACCCTTCTATTACCTCTTTGGAAACATCCCTAAAGAGTCCAGGTGCCTTCACACAAGGGTGTTAGAAGGACAGAGGCAAAGCCCAGCCTGTGACTGGAACTGGGAGCACCTCAGTGCACAGCAGCACTGGCTGCACGAGCCCCACTTTTGCTGTCAGGAGTTTCTCTGTGCTGATCCTGAAGCCAAGAGCAGGGTCAGTGTGCTGGAAACAGCACTACAGCCTTTGAGAAGCTCCTCTCCATTACCTCCTCTAAATGAACACAGACAGTAAGCAGAGATCAAAAAACACGTACATCTATTTCTCCAGCAGAACTCTTGGATCGTGCAGATTTCACAGACACAACCTTCTTTGCAATTAGAAAGAACTACCAACTACAGAAAATACCAACAGAAGTTATAGAGCAGGCCTTTCTAGCCATCAGGGTATTTTTGGCAGTCATGCTGTTGTTTGGTTTCCTCCTTATAGCCCGTCTGTGAAGTCTTATGACTGTGCAACAGACTCTTCCCACGGATCAAGCTCACATGGCTAAGGAGAAGGATGTAAAGACAGAGACCCAGAAACTCTCCCAGCAAGTCATGCTTCCTGCCACTGGACAGCTGGCAGCATCCAGAGGGGCAGCAACACTCCTCTCTTTTTCTCCAGTCTTCTTCACTTGACTCTGACCTTAAAGCACTTGAACTTTAAACCTCAGAACATCTTTGTGAATGAGCCACTTAGGCAAGTGGAGAGCAAAAACCACAAGTATCTAGTGTGCTTTTGCCCTTCAGACCTCAGAAGTTCAGACTGCTAAACCTCTTAAAGGCAACTGCAGGACAGTGACCGGCCTCCAACCGATCCATCCCAAACAACTCCCATTAGCAGGGTGCTCACTGGAGCATCTGAACTGAGTAATGAGTTTACAGATTGACACAGATCCTGCTCCAATGGGGATTAATCGTCCAAAGCAACAGTCAAAACAGTGGAACTATTTCTACTATTTCCCTTTGCTGCCTGGCTTATGTCCACATTGGGTTTTCTCCCCATGTTAAAATAATGGTCCCATCCACATCCCATTACTGTCTTCAGGATGTGATCCATCTGGATCATTACTACTTCTTCTCTCCCACAGCAGTGCCAAGTTGCCCCAATCCTACCTTGTTCCCGAGTGGAATGGTCTGCGTGAACACAAATGAGGAGAGAATATCTAGAATTAATCATATAAAAACACATTGCTTAGAGTAAGAAATATGAGTTTAAATTCTCTGTCACTGTTTCGGTGATGTCTGGAATTCCTCTATTAGAAATAAACAAGATATTCATTAACTAATTGCTTATGTAACAAAGATCATTACATGAAATTATCATCTAGAGGCACTGAAAGAATTTTAATTATCCAGGTGAACTTCTAAGCAGAACTGCACTTCGTGATTTCTGTGGTTGCCTTCTCAACTCATCTAGTTCCTGATCTACAGTCAGTAGCCTGTTGATTAGCCTGACCCAATTTTTGGACTAGAAAAGGCAACTCAAAGCAGCAGCTGATCAGAAGTGAAGGGCTTGTTGGATGGGTTCATGGGTGGCAAACCCACGGTGTCAGTGCTGGGGGCCAGCTGCCATTGCCAAGGCATCATTGAAAGGATGAGCAGCTCCAAATGCAGCAACTAAAAAGCTTTGCCTTCAGTACCAAATAATTGCTCCCCTGTTCCAGAGGCCAAATGGAAACAGAGTGTTTCCAAGCCTGACTGCCAGATGCTAAGAGCATAATGCCTACAGAATAAGGTCTCCTCCAGAGGTGGAAAAGCAGCAACAAACTGGAGAGCTCCCTCCGCTCCAAGCCCTGTGCCCAGAGCCAGCTCTGTATAAGAATTCCCCAGCTCTGAGAGACCGATGTTCTTGAGAAGTGGCAACTTCTGGGAGTCCTCATTGCCACCTGCTGTGGGAGCTGCTGCTCCAGAGCCCCAGCACACCAAGCTCTGCCACTGCAGGCCTGGCAGGCTCCTCACACCCCCAGCCTGCAGCTGTGGCCAACACGGGCTGCAAAGTGCACAGCGATGGCTCCGTGCTGCCAGCATCCTTCTCCCAAACCTCATGGGACAACACTGGCTCAGCACAGGCACATCCTTCTCCCAAACCTTTCAGGAGAACAATGGCTCACTCCAGCCAGCATTCCTCTCCCAAGTCTCATGGGAGAACAATGGCTCAGCACATCCAACATCCTTCTCCTAAGTCTCACGTCAGTTCTAAACCTAAACTGAAATAAAAGTGAGATATGCTGTAAGCATATCCTAAATCCTAAACACAACTCTTGCTGACATCAGAGAACTACTTCTACAGGAATAACAGCTCATTTTAGCAAATCTCACCAAGCACCACACATATTGTAAGATCTTTAATATCTGTTCTACCACTGAGGGAACATTCCCTTCACACAGGGAGAAGGTTCCCTGCAAGAAAAAATTCTATTGGAGAAGGGACAATAGCCTAGACTTTAGTTGTCAATGCTAACTGTGCCTTCAGGCTGACCCACAAAAGGGCTGGGCAGAGGGGCACTCACAGGGTAGGTGGAGAAGACAGGAATTCTGCGCTTGCTTTTGCTCTTCTTCCACACCCATCTCTTCTCAGCAACAGCCTCCTTCCTTTTTAATCCTAAAGCTGTTCCCCATTCTATCAAAGTCCACATAAACTTTTTTATGCTGTGACCATACTGTCACCAAAAAATGCCACCTTGAAGTGAACCTTTTTGCATACAAAAAAAAAAAAAAAAGCCATACTGTTTTTTTCCTTGCAATTCTCCTGGAAGTGAACAAAGAGCAGTAGGCATCTCCAGCTTTAAACTATCAGCAGCAGTGAAACTTTCACAAAGAGGATGCCCACACAGCAGGCTGCTGCATGGGGAGCCCGGGGATGAGCACAGAGCTGGCCACAGCCTCCACAACAGTGTTTGGGGACAACCCAGTGGAAATGAGCCTGCAGTGAGCTGTGGGTCACGGAGGACACGCTGCTCACAGCCTCTAAGCCAGGCAACTTCAAAGTAGACTTTGCGTTTCTAAGCTGCAGTGCAGTCTGCAGTGCAGTCCCCACTGTAAATATACCCAAAGTCTTTGCAACCAACATTTTAATTCAGACATAAGGGGGGGGGGGAAAGCAAAACAGGGCAGTTTTAACCAAAGCAAACAAGGTACAGAAAGTCCAAGTAACACAAAAGGGTTACAATTCCTGTAATGTCTCTGTTACCCTTTTGTTCTCTTATCTCATATTCCTGGTCCACACTTTATAGACGCTGCAGCTTAAATCAGGCTAATTTAAGTGTTACCCAAGTCGATGGAATGCTTTCTGCTGATTTATGGAAGTCAAAATTTTGCTTTCGCATTGCTACTGACATATGAATGAGGATACAAGAAGCTCACTACAACTTCAATTTCTTGCGTAGTCTTACATCGAACATGCACCAGACACTACAAGACCCAGGTACAAGATCATATCAATGCAGGTGTAAATCCTACATATTAAAAGAAAATGCTTTCAAGTGAAAAAAAAAAAAGGAAAAAAAAGAAAAAAGAATAAATTAATAAGCAGATGAACATTTTACTACTTCAATAAAATACAGGAAACATGTGCCAATGCAGGCAAGACTCCTCACCTGAATCATTCGTCTGAATTACTCACTATTTCATCTCTAAACCCACTATTAAACTGTTAGGAAAAAGCTTCTTAAATTAAGAAGAATCTCTGGTGCCAACACAAAAGCATCTGTACAAAGTATAAATGATCTCACATGGTAACAAACTAACAGGGAAATAAAAATCATCATAGCCTCTTGCAAATCAAAGTAGTTTTATTTCCAGATATTTCCAGTGGCTTCAATGTTTGACTCAGAACCAAACAGAACAGAGGTTCAAAATTTGACCTCCAATTTGTAAATCCTTTTTACCCTGTTCCAGTCTTTCAATACTAAGAACCATCAGATTAGAAACTAATTCTGTCTGTACCTTTCTCCTTCATAAACTGCTGTATATCACTGTATTACATCTATGAGCTCTTTCAGATGATCTGTGAAAAGCATACTTAGAATTCCTCTTTCAAACTTAATTTGCAGTGATTTTCTTGCAGTAATATGAGAATAAATGAAAAAGATAATTGAATTCAACAGTAAGCAATTACACACAATGACTTTTCTACAGCAGTTGTCTAATTAAGAGACTATGAGCCCTGCATATCAAGCCTTAGATTTAAGCATTGTTTTTCAGGTATTCATATGATATGCAAGATGCACAACTTTTTGTGTTCTGTTACACTGCAGATGCACCAAAATACTTGCTACAAACTTTTAACCCCTCACAAAAAATTTATGCTTGCACATTTGATTTGAATGTGAAGGAAAGACACAGCTACTGTTCAACCGAGTAAAGATATCTGAAGGTTATCAACATCAATAAATAACATTTATGGCAAGGCTGATCTAAAAAGTGACACTGGACTAAAAATAACTTGACAAAATTAACAATGAAAGATTTTTTATGAATATGAAACATGCATATGCACAGATGTCAGTTATATAACCCATTTCTTATATCATTAAAGAGTAAACACCAGGCTATTCTTTCAGCTTATCAAAACACACTAAAAAGCAGGCACAATTCCTCTCCCCTAATTAACAGATTGTTTTAACTGCGTGTCTTTTACCACCGCAGCAGAATCTCATCTGCCCCCTTATTGTGAATTGCTACATACAAATGCCTATTGCTCCCAAAGGCTTTTCTAAGAAGCAACAAAAGGATTGCAGGCGCATACCTTAACCTCTTGGCTGGCAAAAACCTCCACATCAACCCCACAGGCAACCAGAGTGGAAACATCACAGTCCATGCTACGGGCTGGCATCCCCTGCCTTTGTACACAGAGTTAGGCAAGCTCAGAGTAACAAACGACGGAAGAAAAAATAACAACGAAAGAATAAAAAAAAATCTTCAGTACTGCAATTGAACAGTCCAAGATTCAGTTTCAGCGCTGGCAATGCCTGCAAGCTTCCAACACGAGCTCTGTGCACTTAAAGTGAGTTGCTGGTTGCCGGTCCCCCGTACACCCACCAACTGAGCAGGCACAGCATAGTAACAGCGCTATTCCATCTCTCATGGCAATGACATCACCACAAAGACTGACATAAGCTAAATCTATTTTTTCAACCCTTTTATCTCTAGGCAGCACAGTGGATCAAATTGAACATGATTATGTGCTAAATCTGAACTCGGACTAAATCAATTCAAGCAGCGTTCACTGTCAACTGAGTCATAGCTGTTGTTTCAGCTGAGTGCTTATGGTGGCAAAAAAAAAAAAAAAAAAAAGAAAAGAGATCGCCTGACACTGAAAGCTCCGCTCTGAGTGTAAATTAACCCAGCATTTAAAGCCACTAAGCTCAAGGTAACATTTGTTACTTTATTATACTTTAAAATCTACAGCAGAGCACTAATAAAAAAACCCCTCAAATCAACAAAAACCTCAGCACTCTGCTTTTAATAGCTCTAAGTCCTCTTTTTTAATAAAGCACACTCTATAACCCCACACACGGGATTAGAGAACATCTCGTCCTGTCATCAGCAGTGATCAACACGCTGCAAATTTGATCCCAGGGCTTCGCATCCACGTTGCACTGTGACTCATCCCCAGGAAGATCAGAGGCATGTCTGTGTGTGATTTGGAAGTCAATACCCCTTCAAAGAACAGAACATGAAAATTTCCTTGAAATTAGGACTTCGCACTGGGCAGCCTTTACACCACCCATCCTAAGGGTTAACCCTTCACAAATACAACAGTGTTCAACAAAAGAAACAAGCAGAAGTGAAGATGCTTTACACCTGCTGACTCAGTGGTCTGTTTATTCTTTGCAAGTTTTATCATTTTTTTAATGACAGAAATAAAATATCTACATGTCTGGGACTTTTAAAGTGATCTTTATCCCAGACTGGCACCATTATTTTTCCTCTAACATTTCATTCTTGTGATCCATAAGTTACTTTTAATTGTTGTAGGCCTAGAATTGGCATTTATGGATACGTCAGCTTAACAGGGGGACTTAAAATATTTAACTATTGGTATGAACCTGGGAGCAGCTCATGGCTCAGTGTGAGAGACTGCTCTGCTTACCTCCACTTCACTCACAGATAAACTCCTAACTACACTAACATCAGATGTTAGGAAGAAATTCTTTACTTTGAAAAGGCAGTGACATTAAATGCTGAGACAGATAAGCCAAGATCTCTTATCAGAGCATTCTTTTCCAAGATCTATTAAATAATTTTCCCACATTTAAACTTGCATTTATAGCAACCTTCCCAGCAGAAGTCACAAACTAAGATCCACAGCAAGGGCAAAAACATATCCAAGCACTAAATATTTTACAAACACAGACTATACAGCCCAGAAATGGATAGGGCAGCAGAAGGCAGTAAATAAATCAATATTGTTTGTCATGATTATCAATTGCTCTGTACATTGGCCGCTTCATCACTGTCAAGACTTTTCGTAAACCACAGGAAACCACTTTTTAGAAAGAATTTGAAGTTAACATTTTTGTGAGTGTTTATAGGACATTTTATTCAAATATTTGAATATAACATGTATGTAGTAACAGAGAAAAAAAGCCATAAAGGCCTGATTGAAGTTGTAGGCAGACAGCAATGGAAAAATCATACCACAGAAAAGTGAGAAGCTAATAAGTGGTATCAAAAAGCTGGAAGGAAACACTGAAAGCAAAGATGAGGCGTGTGTCTGAGTCTTATGAAAGTTTTAACAGTGATGGACCAACAGGATGAAAACAAAACAACCATTTGGAAAAGATCAAGGATCAGATGATGATGGTCTCTAAGGTCCATAAAGGCATCCAGAGTGAGGGTGATGCCTGGCCTGAGTGTGGTTTTATAGCAGTGATGGTAAAAAGATCTTACAATATAGAGCTACACTGGATAGTTCTGTAATTATTTTTTTCCTTTTTTCTTCTTTAAAAACTGTCACCTATCAATTTCAATAGCCTTAATCTTCTTATGAAAACTGGCACCTGATGTGCAAACTGACTTGTTCCACTTCATGATTATTCCTGCACTTCTACTATTCACCTCCTTTCAAAAGAGAATCAGTGCAATTTTTCCACTCCATCTGAATAAGGAAACCTTACTGAGATCACAATTACTTTCATTTCTTGCTTCTTCTTGCCTATTCCAGAGTATAACCTAATTTTTCCCCTTAAAAAACCACTCCAGCTCACTAGGGTATTTTAGTGAGCTCTTTACAGAGATAACATAGTTGTTTTTGCTTCTTGAAAACAAAACTACCTAACAGAAGAGCTCTACAAAGCTTTTGAGTACTCCAACTAATATCTTTCAATATATGTCATATTCTATTTGTTACTACTCACTTCTCATTTGAAATCAAGACATATTCCTATGTGAATGGTTTTTTTCAGGGCACTCTACAATTCCTTATAGTCTCACCTAATGTTAATGAAAAATTTATTATTGAACACTTTAAAACTGGTTAATATTGACTTATTTCTCCAGTTCAGGAGACTTGCTTTTCATCCAAATTTAAAGAAAAGCATTTCAATTTCTTTCAAAGAATTTCTTAAATCTGCCTCTAGACAGTCTTGCTAAATTCAGTTCACCAAACTCCCAAGAAAAAATGAAGCCATGTTTCATGCATATTTTAAAGTATCATATTTAATAAACAGAAATTGATATAGACAGACCTGCAATTCAGCATTGTACTGATACTCATTCAGTGGGTTCTCCAGATCACAAACTGGTACCAGTATGTAACTCTACTGTCATCCCTCACCAATTTTACCTGGGGTTTAAGATCATGACCATAAATCCTGAGAACAGAGAGTGGAGAGTTTTGAACTGTCATTCAGAAGCTTCCTAATTTGTTTCAGTGTTTGCCCATAGTAACAGTTGTGCATGGAACTCAAGGGGCACTGCTCGTTACGTGTGAATATTTCAGGGGGCTGCATTTAGGAGCATTTGAGGCTCATTTGTAAAATCAAGCTGAGCAGGGAAATCCCAAGTTTTCACAGTTACATGCACAGGCATCAGATTCTAGAACTCAGAGCAATATTCCACATTACTGTTCCTTCATGGGCACCACAGTAACCCCATAGCATCACTAGACCCTGATGATTAACACTTGCTGATCAGGTCTTATATTTTAATCAGCCTTCAGAAATACAAAAGGCTTCCCCAACCAGAAGGGAAATAAAAGCCGTGTCGTTCCAGCCAGGGACAATCTTGCATTCTGGATCTGTACAGTTCTAGGATAACGCAGTCCGAGCCTTTACTCCAGTGTGTGGAGTTGTTTTCCTTCTGTAGTTACAGCTGTGTATCAGCTTAACACACATGAGCAGCATCACAGATTTAAGATTTTCAAGTTCAACTCTCAAGTCATTAAAACAACTTCTGCAAAATCTTGACCCTCCTTTTGCAAGCAAACTACCACTGATTTAGCCTTAGGGAAACTTCACTGGCTCTGGACCTCACAGTAACATCAGACACATGGTAACCAAAACCAGCAGCTAAATTCAGAACCAATCCTGACTTTTTTGCTCTCTGGATGAAGCTTGTGCTTGTTATCACTGGTACTAGAGGGGTTATTTTTGTAGCAGCTCTGCTTGCAGGTGCAAACCTAAGTCAATGTACAAATCCAGAAAAATAAAAAGGAGCCCTCCATCAATGACCCTTTGAGGGCTGAACAGAACACTGGGAATGGATTCACATCATGGCTGATTGAAGTGTTTTTAATGATGTGCATCTCTATTGATCTCGTTCAGCCTACTGCACAAGTAAACAGCATTTAAACCATGCTCCTACCTGTCAATAGCAACATACTTTTACAAATATAATCTTATTTTTAATGGAATTATAAATGATAAATACTTTTAAAACCCCATAAAAATTTAGTGATGTAAGAGACAGCCCTGAAAAAAAAAATCCAGAAAAGAATACAATTCTTCCAGTTTCTCTGTCTGCAGCAGAAGATAAGAAAAGCCAACCAGAAACATTCTTCAGGAGCTAAGTTAACTCCTTCAAAGAAGTGCTTCACAAGGACAAAGAAAATACAATGGTGAACACTGGGGAGGGTTCAGCTCAGCCACAGAAGGAAAATAAAAATGTTTTTTCTCATGACAGTGAGCATTGGCTCATGCTAAAGTCAATTACCCCCAAAAGGATGAAAGCACCAGAAAAATCCAGCCAGAGGAACACACCAGCAAACAGAATGGCCATCAAACTGTTTGGAAATCTATCTTTTAAATAGAACATTTAACAATCATTTGCAGTCAATAAGGAATGCTTCAACAATCCAACAGCTACAAACCCACTGATTTTCCCAAGATGAGTCTGACCCCCAAGCGTAAGTTTCTACAAATCTGAAATTGGCATCAATTGTGGCAAAAAAAGGACTCCAGTTCACCCCTTCTCATAATAAATCATTTCTATGAAGATTTTTGAAGACACAGAATCTTGACCAGACAAGAAAAGTTTAATTAAACTTAGAATAATCCTAAATCAATAAGTTCCTCATACATGCAGAGACTTTTGATCTTAGAAAATGCCTTGGCTGGCTTTGCATTTTGGAAAGGTAACTCTTCTGTATTTTAAGTGATATTTTGCTTTTCTGTAGGCAATTATTTTCTGTTAGTCACGCTTCTAGGTCTCGGAATCTGAGGGTATCCAAGAAAATAAACCAAATCATCAGCATTATGAAGGATTTCTCCCTCTTTAATAAAGATAATATCAAACAACTCAAAAGCCTGCACATGATGGGAGAATACTTCAGTGACTGCATAAACAACTGTGTCAGTCAGGCAGCATCACTCTGCTGTCTCATTTAGCTACACACAAGCTGCAACTGTGAGTCAGAGCTGCTCAATTATTTTAACGTGGCTGAACCATTCATAGTCCTTCGTTTCCAAGTAAATTCAGCGAGGTGTGAGGGGGTGGAAATCCATGCGTGTGTCTTCTGTCAACTCAGAATGGTTACAAATCCTCTTCTGTGCCAGATTCACACAGGAAAACAACTGTTATGGTCCCAAGCTGCAAACCCCTCTCTCTGGTAAAATGAACTGCTGCAGTTCAAGAGTCAGGACATCCTTGATTCGTTTGGTGAACCCATGAGCACCTACAGAATACGTAACACACACGAATCCCTGGCAACAGAAGAAGATCACAACCCTGCAGTGTAAGCTGAATTTATTTGCAGCCTATCTACACAGCATCATTGATAAATTCCATAGGTTTCAAATTAAGAGAACTAAACATAGATGCCCACGTGCTGCTATACACATTGCCAGTATAAGCAACAGATTTGGGAATTAATTTCATGGCTCTAGCATGGATAGCTAATGCAATGGGAGATGCCTAAGGGTATCCAAGACACACACACAGGCTTGACAGACATGATCAAGGACCTCTGGAAGATCCCTCTCCTCTGAACCATTAGCCAGCGGCCCCAAGAGGTTCTTTAAGATATTTAAATTAGCACTTATTATCTGGGCAACTGTTCAACACAGTCCCTGTTCAATGCACTCCATGGACTATTAGAGTGGGATTTTGCTGATCAGTCACTTGCTGTGTAGTTTCAGATGGCCTGAATTTCTCTCCAGCCACAGATTGCTAATGAGATTTCCAGCAACTACAGCTGAAACTTAAGCATCTAGCACATACGTACACATGTATAAACTGTGGCTTAAATATGAGTGTTAAACTTGAACTGAATGCTACACAAAGTTCTCACTGTGCCTCGATTTCTCCCACAGCAAGACAGAAATGGTGATACCTGCTCTGTCAATGCATCCAATGTTAATGAGCATGGGTAAAACAGATTTTTATGCTGTCTTTAATTTTATAAAAGTGATAATGACCACAGACTACAAAACAGGTGAAGTCCTTACATATGTTTATTCTTGCAACACTTGAAAACAGAATTAAAACCAGGTCCTACATGGATTCTGTACGAGATTCACACACACAGAGGATGCCAGGCCAGTGCTCTGAGAGCTGCAGGAAACTGAAATCCCAAGCACCTCCTCAGCTCCCAGTGGGAAGATGGAGGTGCTCAGAGACTGTCACAGGAACAAGACACTGAAGAAATGGATTCAATTCTTCACAAGAACTACCTTTGTGACCTTGGATGAAGAACATGCAGGAACACACATTCAGAATGGCTCAGAGCTTTGTGTTTTATTTAGATTTTAAGTGTAAGCTGGGCAGGACAAGTACTCTCCGTTACTGTTTGTTATTTAATGGGTGCTGCCAGTTGGAATAGGTCTGTAATACTCCTGCCTAAAACTGTGATTTGCAGTTATCCACGAGCTCTGTTAACAGCTTCAAAATGTATTTTTAAATCATTTCCATTTACCCTTACTCGTCTCAGACTAGCAAGGGTATTTAACATGCCTGTATGTTTTCCTTGTCATTTCAGACGCTTCATCACAGCAAAATGCCCTTGAAAGAAGAGCCTGGAATACCAATGCTCGCTGCTGTGAGAGAGCCCAACCTTATCTCTCAACTGCAGCTCTGCACAGGACACGCAGGTGAGAGATTTAATGGCTGTGCTGAGAGAAAACAGCATTTACTGCCAAGCCAGCAAAAGCAGCCCAGTTCAAAGGGGGAAAAGAAAAAAAAAAAAAAGATAGAAAAAAGTCCACTGTCAAACAGCATGCAGTCAGACAGCAAATAATGAAGCAATGAATAATAGATTTCTTACGTAATTGCTATTTTATCCTGATATTATAGGGTGGGATTTATTTTGCTGCAACACTTTAAATCAAATAGTCTCTTCTGTTAATCCCCAGATCAAACTGCAGACAAAAAAAAAGGTGTTGATACTTAAAATTTGCCATATACACATATTACTTCTTGTCTTCATTACAGATGACACTGTTGTCTATTTTGATAAATCCTCTGCTATTATTTTTTTATTTATGTTCAAAGACAGATGGAGATTAGTTACAATGAGACCTAAAAGTCAGGTATAAAGATTCCAATGGCTCTAAAGTGAAATGAGAAATCTGTTAATGAAGTTTTCTTTCCCCTAGAGCATGAAAATTATGATCAGGAAAAAAAAAAGGAAGAAATCTGAGTAGTTCTAAGATATTAGTGCACTTGTAATGTATTTATAAAATGGATTTATCCTAGTTTCTCCTTACAAGACTGACTGCGTGATTTCACAAACAGAAGAGACCACGATGGGCCATTTAAGAGTCTGTATCTTATCTGAAGATAGATCAGATTTAGTTTCCCTCTTTTGCTCTCTCTAAAACCCAAACTTATTTTCCCAACTAGAACTCAAAAAACAGTCTTCCATTGACCTAGCCCAGGAAAGGACTAGAACCAGTTCCATTCCTATGTTTTGAACTGTCAAGTTTACTCAGTACTTCCATATTTCTTATGAAGTGTGATACAGCTCTAAAGAGACACCAACAAAAATAAAATAATTTAAAAAGTAAAGCAGAACGAGTTCCCATACAGGCATCTCATATATGAAGTATCAGTGTTGTCTCAGAAGGTATTTAATACAGTTCCAAATAATTTAGTTATTCTATATGTTGCTTCACTCTCTAATAAAAGAGCTTGACACTGCATTGTCAATATTAAATTGACAGTAATTAAATAGCAAATACATTAAAGTACAAGTGAGTGACAGAAAATTGATCTTATTTCAAAGCAACTGATCTATATTTAAACAGTCAGCTTCCTTCTGAAACATGGAGCTTCAAACAACTAACCCAAATACATGATATTCCCCAAACCAAAGCTTTTTCCAGTAGTAGAACATTTCCATACAAAAATTCCATCTCATCCTACTTTTTCTAGGAAAGTAGAAAAAGGAAAAAAGTTTAGTA